>OOFJ01017665.1:0-12042 GCA_900323375.1 Benthosema glaciale | reverse complement strand
GCGTGCGTGCGTGCGTGCGTGCGTGCGTGCGTGCGCGCTTACAGCCACCGCCAGGTTTAGACACGTGATGTTATCTTCCTCTGGCCCCACGGACAGTGATGGCTCAAAGATGGCGCCCGCAGGTAGCTCGAAGGATATGGTGTTATTGGGGTAAGCCATTATGTTTACTTTGGGAAGATACCTCGTTCTGGGGAAGAGACATGGATATAGAATTATAGACTCATCATCACCACATACAGTCATACAGTATGTTGAATTAATGACACTTTGTGAAAAACGTTATAGTTACTATAGTTACTTTGGAGATTTTAATGTTCCTATATTCAGGCATTCATACATTAATAACCACTTCAAGCAGATCTACAAGCTCACGATGTGTCACGATGCATATGCCACGATGCTATTGTATGCTTGTAGATCGGCTATTTTCAAAAGAAATTGTACACATTTTGAAGTTGTGAAATGTAATTGAATTGAATGGGACATTCTGCAAATTGATTACTTTTACTATTAATACATTTTGATGCCGATACTTTTGTACTTTTACTTGAGTACATGTTTAATCTGGTACTTTACTTACATTGCAGTATTTATACTTTTACTTAAGTAAAACATTTGAGTACTTTTTTCCACCACTGCATATGGAGGAGCTGTCTCGTAATAAGTGTATTGATATGAGGAGGTTATTAATCCTTGACCTTTATGGGTGCATGCTTTTACAACCCATCTCTAACCTTCACCCTAACCTTGACCTCCCACGGGGCAAACGCATGTCGGACCAATGCCATGTCTAACCAAAGTATGCCTCCCGACCTTTATTATACAAAATAGAATATTAAGTCCTATCAGTCTGGATAGTGTCACCACTCTGCATGCATGCTGGCCTGATTTTTATTGTTACATTATGAATACACCTTTGCTTTCTGCTCTTATCTGTGTACAACATGCATAGAACCATTTTACCACTAACCAGGCTTTATCACACTACTCTAGTCATATAAAGTAATAAACACCCTTGCCAATACTGCACTATGTACTATACAGTATACTTTATATAACCCAGAAATCTTTCAAAACAAATTAAAGAAAGAAAACATTCTAACAACAAAACACATTTTACTGAAACAGTAAATATATAAATAAATGTAGCTGAATGAGAGAAGACCAAAAAAGAGTGCTGTACTTGTATGTGTAAGGTCCTCTCTGTATGACCACCGGCTTGGAGCCATTCTTCACCACGTCCTCAGGGTTTTGCACGTCAAAGAGCCAGAACTGCCTGTACACCGCTGCGCCCGCCGCCACCCAGTTCTCATAAGCCAACGTGCCATTCTCAATGACAGCTTCCTGCACGCGGCACACACACACACACACACACACACACACACACACACACACACACACACACACATCACAACACAAACACAGACAATCTATTTTTAAAACAGGCTTCAAGGCTCGCCAGCAGGTCATCAACCCCCCTGCTGCTCAGCATCCGAGCAGGGTTGGCGTAGTAGTGGCTCTCTCTTTTCTAGCAGAGCGACAATGTCCTTAAAAAACACGGGCTATAAACCTTGTTTGCCGTGTGTGCCCTCTTCTGTCATCTTCTCTTGCACTAACAAGAAGACTCACATTCGTTGCTCGGCTGATGGTAAATAAACACAACACACTTCCCTTGTGCACGGTCTCCTGTTTACCATGGCAAGTTGACGACGGCATTTCAAGAGGTGCACCTCTCCCTCTATTTCTCCGGCGGGTTCACCTTGATCACTGGCACTGCCCGCGCGGATGGATGCATGCGCACAAAAACACACATGCACACACACACACACATGCATACACACACACGCACACCACTCCCAGGGTGAAATTGAGACACCGTACCTTCTCCACTGTGCCCTGAATGATGCTGTCACCCACTGGGATGAGTATGCCTCCTAGGACCGCTACCACCGCCCCAATCACGGCAGCGGCTAAGAAAGAACACTCCTTGTTACAGCAGCCCATGGCGGTGCGTCTGGCTGGCTCCGTCCTTCTGTCCGTCTGTCTGCTCTCCTGTTCTCCTTCTGTCGGTGTGTTGCCTCTATGTGTGGCCCGTATGTGTGTGTGGGGGTGTGTGTGTGTGTATGTGTGGGTGTGCGCTCTCGTGTGTGGGTGTGTGTGTGTGTGTGTCCTGGGATCAGGAAGAGATCGAGGCAGTACACCGTCAGAGGGAGCGAGCAGCAGAAGGCCAGGTAAAGGTACATACGTCCCTGGCAGCAGCCAAGGGACTCTTTCTTCTGATATGGACTGTTTAATGACATGAAAGGGTTGAAGGTTGGAGCTCCCTCGTGCCTCCCTCCTTCTTCTCCTCCTCCTCCTCTTCCTCTGCCTCCTACGGTTATCAGTACACCTGATAACGGGGGGGCCGGGATAAAAGCTGGAAGGTGAGAGACAGAATCTTTGCTATCGGAGGAGTCAGAGGAGATATAGGAAATGAAAGTATGAAGGTGACATGAGGACATGCAAGACAGATTCATGCATACAAAGATGGACCCTGCAGTTATATTGTATACTTGCCGTTCCTTTAGTAGTTGTGTGAAAGGGGTTGTTGACTATAAAAGGATTGTGAAAGAGTTGCAGATGCCTGGTCTGTAGCTTCTGGTGGTTGCGTTCTGGGGGCCTGCTGCGACCCGTCACATTGTGGCGGGCTGGGGGCCTCTGGATTCACTGCCCGCCATGGGGTGCGGACGCCGGACGGTGCATGGCTGGATGCAGGCCGGGCCTGTCATAAATGTGGATATGTGTCTGTTATTGTATTGTGTGAACATCATAAATCCATTCCTTGTCCTGTCCTTTGCATTTAATATGTTGTAGTAGTTTTATTTTATGTTTGAGAGCGCCAGCCCTCCTATATTCAGGTAGTAGTGTAGATTTTCATCTTACACAAACATTAAATTCCCATTGACAATGAAAGAAGAATTTACGTCATATGTAGACAAGCAAATTGTCTATTTTTATTATATACATATACTTATATATGTTCATGGATGTAACTTTTTCTTGGTAAACAGTAGAGTGACCCATTCCTGACAAAAACAACCTCAATGACACCACTGTAACGGACCCCGGGATGGTGACACTTTTATTGTGAAGTGCTTCCTGCCATGTTGGGTCTCACAGACCTTATTTGACTGTTTCCTGCACTGATTTGGGTGATCAAGTTCATGATCAAGTTCACCTGTTGTCCTGCCGACGCCCAGCATGGTGCTGCAGATGGCATCATGGCAGAAGTAGACTATAAAAGAGCCTCAGAAGTAGAAGCACCAGGAACGGCACCAGTATACAATTTGGGTATTAGAAGGTTTGGTCAAGGCTTAAGGAAAGGGAGGCCGAAGGAAAGGACCGGTCAAAGGCCAAACGTCATGGACATCAAGCAGTGAAGCACATGCACTTTAGCACCTAGCTGGAAAGCGGACATGCTGATTCTCTTTTAAATGGTTATTTTGGTCTGAGGGTCTTATTGTTGTGGTTTTCTTATTGCATTTTTGATATGGTGGTTTTAAGCTATGTACTGTAAAGTTATGAAGTAATTATGGTTTATTGAAACTTATACCGAATCATTGCTGTTGGCTATGTGTTGCCTATTTGATTATTGTTTGATTTATGATCCATTATGCTTTTGTTTTGTCTAGTTCTACGGTAATCTATAAATAAAGAAACTTCAAATCATCAGTTCAGACTACAACCTTTCATGGCCAGCTGGGTCTGCTACAACCACTATACGCTATACCAGTTATTGTGTCTGGTTTTTTATCATGTTTAAGATAAAAGGTGTCTCATATGCTGTGTTGTAACATCCCAGTATCTGTGCATAATCTTATATGCACAGATAAGCCTATTTGTTTCTGACACATGTGCTCTCTCCTTTATCAAGATATTGCAGATCAGATCCAAGGATACAGGAGAGGAAGTCACAAGTGCAGCGATCATCTGCTTGCCAGAACACTTCATGTTTCACAATGTTGCTTAGTTCTGTATAATGTTATGGCTATATCTATTTGTCTCTATCTGTGTTTAATAAATGTAACAATAATATGAGAGATGAGATATACTATTGTCCCACAAAGGGAAATTTGTCTTGGGCAAAAGTGCACTAGTACATAAATGTTTTTAAAACACACACAGATGATACACAAATAGCAGCATTGTACATGGATGGTAGTACACAAGATAAAACAGTGCAAATTAGCAATTCGAGAAAGTATATACATATAAAATACAAAATACAAGAGTATTCACCAGTATAAAAGGGTATTCACCAGGATAGAAGTACCACACGAGTATCTAAAAAATAATCAGAACAATGAATAGTAACAGACTTCTTGACTTCTTGACCTTTGGTCAAGAAGTCCTTACCCCACCAACTAAATGTCCTATCCTGTCTCTCAATCAAACTTCCAAAGCATACAGCATGAATATAGCACTGTACAGCACAAATTACTAACGATTACTTTCAGAGATCTGTGCCAACTAGGCGGAGCTGTGAGAGTCAAGAAAGAGTATAGCTATTATGTGCAATCTGGGAACCCAAAGGAAAAACAGCGCCCTCTTTTGATCAGAGTCAACACCACTCTGTACTCTGTCCCGAGACAAGAGACTTCACTAGGCATGTGAGACCATAGATACTGACTATATGTGAGACTCCTCTGTGGCACTGCAGATTAGTCCTTTTCAATCCACATGAGGGCAGCACTCCCATCATCATTATCAACAACAACATAATCATCCTCATCATCTCATGGTAAGCATGGCCTAGTTCCCAGTTTCTCAGCATGATACATTTCAAGTTTTGTTTCAATATTCTTATTAAAAGAGAATAAATCTGACTTGAATAGCTTTATTGTAGTTATTGGATGGATACACCTCTCCAATGCTTCATCCTTGTGGAAGGCAAGCATAGGACACAGGAATTTGTGAGGTGTTAAGCAGAGTTGTTCATGTTTACCTGGTTTCGCTCTAACAATACATAGGATTACTTTAACATTGTATGTAATAAATTAACATCGGTTGAGACAAATAACAGTCTAAGGCCTGATTCACACTGGCAGCCAAATCTTGCCTGAATCAGATCTGAGTCACTTCAGGATTGAAATCCTATTGGTTTAAATGAGTCATGTGACCATTTAAACCAATCAGATTTCAATCCTGAAGTGGCTCAGATCTGATTCAGGCTAGATTTGGCTGCCTGTGTGAATCAGGCCTAACAGTCCACACATCCATAATAAATCATAAATCATAGTCACAATCAAGTGGTCAGGACAGCTTTTCCAGGAGGGGTCAGAATAAATTATGGATTCTAAATCCACAAATAGCAGTCTAAATTTTAGACTGCTATTTGTCTCAACTGCTCTACCCTTGATCATAATTTTGAAGTGGTTCTTTTTATGGAAAGACACGCTGGCTGTGAATGGTCCAAATGGAGACGGCAGAATTCATTCAAGGTCATATTGTGCATGAATATTGTTTTGATATAAATTGTACTGTATTTCTTTTACACAGTACAGTATCTCTACTTTAAAAGCTCATTGATAATAATAAAAGCACCCTTGCAGTGACTTGTGCCAGTAAGTAGTCAGTACAACCCCTGGCCTGGACATGATACTAGTATATCTCAGGAATTTACCCCCAATCCCACCCTTGACGCCGAGTGCCAAGCAAGGAGGCCTTGGGTACCTCCTTTTAAATTATTTGGGATGAGTTATGACTCTGCCAGAGCAAAAACCTCCCAGAGCGGACACTCTAACCATCGAACCACAAGGCTGCTGCCTGCTGTGCTGGTGCCAGTGTGTCAAACATTATCCACCATGGCTTTGGCTTCCTTACGTCCCATAGGACCATTGATTGGATCAGCGGTTGCCCACAGCAGCACTGGCAGTAGTTCCCAGACCTTTCAGCCTGGGGCGGTCCCCAAAACAGAAATCAGTGGAAAATAGCAGATGTACAAATAGCAGATCTACAAGCTTACGACGTGTCGCTTCGTGCCACGTGGTGAGCTTGTAGATCGTCTATTTTCACCACTTTTTTTTATTTTGTTCTAATTTATGGAATTCCTCAGATCTTTCTTTCATTTCTTCACAACATTACTGAAAGAAATCATTGGATTTGGTTATTCATTCATGGAAGTTTTTGCATTTTTGGGGGAATGTTTACTGAAAATGTTTTTGAAATGCAGGGGCCCTCCCTATAAATTCTGGAACACAACCTTTTAGAAAAAATCTAAAGGGTTTGTTATTATGCAAATCTTATTTACAAAAGTGCAGTGTTTTGATCTTTAAATTGTGCCAAGGAACAACATGAGCAGATGTATTATCACCATGCACTGTGCCTATCTTTATCTCCAGAGGGTTTTCTACACTACACTAAATAAACTGACAGCACTTCATTTGCCTAGGAATAGTACCATGGGTGGCTCCACCCGCATGACAAAGAGGGGAATAATTAGAATGACAGGATTAGAATAGCACTTGTGACCACTCATTTACATGCTGTCCAAATGTAAAACTATGTTTATGTAATACAATGCATCTTTGTGAAGTATAGACTGTCCTTTTAATGTGTTCTTATACTGTGGCAAATACTCTCCTCTGTTGCACAATCATGCAGACACAAAATAAAATTATATTTTGTTATCGTTGGTTAAGATTTTGTCCACAATTCCATGCATGCTGTATATTGCGTATGACTTAATTGCATTACAGTAAATTACATTTAAATGAAATGAATGGGCCCTATTGTAAACAAGTAGAAATGCTTTATTATGAATCAATCAATCAATCAATCATCAATCAATCAATTAATTCACTTGTATTGTGAAGACAGTAAATGAAACAGGAAGTGTATTAGTACGGTCTGCAGCTAGTTGGCATGGTCGTTGTAGTCCTATAACTGTGTGGTTGTAGTCCACAGCTCGAGCTGGAGTCGCGCACAGCAGTAGCAGAGAGCAGAGCAGAACACAACTCAGCGTTGCAGCGAATGGAGGCGAATGCTCGGCTGGGAAAGACAGCGTTTTGCCGAAGAGGATTTTATTTTATTTTTTTAAACTGTATCTCTATTAATGAAAGAGCTCCCGATGCAACGGCGACAACCGACATTATTATTACACTGAAAACACCCCTTTCTGGTGTTTTATAGAAGAAACGGTTTAATACACCGTTCGATTCTTTCTTTTCTAATTTTTATATATTTTTATTTTTTTCCCTGGGAAAAAAGAGACACCACATTGCTGTCATAAAAGGGCGTGTGTGTGCGTGTGTGTGCATGTATATGTGTGTGGGTCTCGTTCGGTTATTCGGGGAGCAGTTGTTTTAAACCCAGCTTGAATGTGGGTATTTTGTATATAGTCTTTATTTTTTATATTTATTACACCACCCTCCCTATATATATATACTTGTTGGAGATCATTGATCATGGGATGCACGCTGAGCACGGAGGATAAGGCGGCGGTGGAGCGCAGTAAGATGATCGATAGGAATCTGAGAGACGACGGCGAGAAAGCGGCCAGGGAGGTGAAACTGCTGCTTCTAGGTAATAATGAACTTCACGGTCATATTCATAATGATGCCACCCTGCCACAAAATAACACATCAATTCTGCACTGACTGTATACAACAAGTCGCGACGCGTAACTTATTGCGAGCGCTGCCTGGCTCTGGCTGTCTGTCTGTCTGTCGTTTCGGCTCAGATCTGTTCTTTTCGGCAATGATCCACAGTCAATTAAATCCAAAGGGCTTTATTGGCATGCGTTGGACCAATGCAATCAAAACAAAGTAGCCTTATGTACAAAAGTCAGAATCTCCAATAAATCAATTTCTATGTAGGCCTACCAAGATCACTCAATGCAGATATTTACAGGAATATAGCTACCACACAATGATGATGATTGGTCTTTAGTGTGGTTGTGTTCCATTTTCACTGTCACGGTCAGTCAGTCAGTCAGTCACATAATTCACATTCACTGTGATCATTACTTTTTGTTGCCCCGTTGCGTTGACATCAGCTCAATCCCGCAGGGAGACTCAGTCAGAGTGAACCAATGCTACTGAACTAAAGTATCCAGCTTTGTCTCTGCAACAAATGGTCGCATAATGGATCATTGTCATCGACTAAACCCTCTCAACAATGGTACATTTCCTGTCTGTCTGTCTGACTGGACTGTAGAGTGAGTGGACAGACAGACAGACAGACAGACAGACAGACAGACAGACAGACAGACAGACAGACAGACAGACAGACAGACAGAGCTGGAAACTCAGAGCCAAGTAGGCTATTGTACTTTTACTCACTATTTGAAATCTGTAATTAGGTAGCCTACTTTGTAGATTTGGATTATTATTACACAATTGTGAACTTGCCTTGTACATCTGCTATTTTCAAAAGATTTGAAGACTTGAAATACTTGAGTACTTTTGGTACCAATGATTTTGTACTTTTACTCAACTCAATTTTGAATTCCAGACCTTTCTGATATTGCAGTATTGATAATTCTTTACTTAAGTAAAACATTAGAGTACTTTTTTTTCACCACTTGAGTGCCAGTGAACATCAGTGTCTGTAGGCCTGTGCTTAATTAACGCAGGGGAATGGCCACAGAAAGTGAATGGTGTAATGTTGCAACAACCGACAAACACACACTCAAAAAGTACTACAACTTTAATGTGAGTAAGGCTACACACAAATGGCACGGAAATGGGTTATCAGTTTGTGTGTACATTAGAAAGGTTAACGGCAGACCATTTCCTGTAGCCTCTAACAGGCCTGTATGAGATGGCCTTCTGTGTCTTTGACAGCTTTTGTGTCTGTGTGTAGTTTATTATGGATGGATTTGATGATATGTGATTTTGCAGGTCAGCAGTGCTGTAAACGTATTGCTCATACATACTTGCATGAGGAAAGCTTTTCCCCCTTCATGATAGATTGGTGAAAAACTTTTCCATCATGCCCTGCAGGAAGAGTGCCTTTAGGAACTGTTGACATGCACACACATGGTATGTGGGTTACCAGGACAAATGAATCCACTACTACAACAAACTAAATGGTGAACTGAGAGGCTGTGGCTTTTCAGGACAAACATTCCGTTTGATAGCATTTGTATTCTTTTCACGGCTTCATGTTACCATGATTGTCCTCTACTTTAATCTGATTGTGGGGAAAATATAAGGCATGTTGTTGTACATACATTGATCCATTGTTGTTGTTGTAACAGCACTGTATGAGCTGTTGCTGGTGGGTTTGTGCAAGCAGTGAGCAGCACCTCATACATTTGAATAGCTCACAGCATGCATTCCTCAGGTTCTTGTAGGACAGATATGGGGCTAGTCGACTCAAAGCAAGCAAGTTCGGTCAAGTTTTAGCTGCCTTGCCGCAGGGAAGGAACACAGGTTATCATCATTACCACCCACCCATCACGCAGGCAACATAGATTTCGCAGACACGAATACCTGGCATTCTAGTGTTGTGTTTGTGTGTTGTAGAGGGAATTTGTCAAGTCCCGATGCCCTTTTTAAGTTGTATATATGCCATGATGTGTTATGTGTGTGGCTGGCTATGGGTGGACATTTTGGCACCACCACGGCATGCCATTTGTCTTTGATCCATTCAGTTGGTAGCCAGGTAACGCACGGCCTGTTCAGGTTACTGGCAGGAGTGATGTAACAACAAGCAGCCAGCCAGTGACTCCAGGAGAAAGGAGAACAGGCCCCAGTAAGATGAGCACGCTGCTAATGACTGAAGCATTAAAAATGGAAAAGCTTCCACACACTGCAGTGAGGCCAGAGAGCAGACCAGAGTGGGAATTTGCTTTACCTCGACGGTAAACATGACAAGTGTTCCTCCTGTTCTGTTTGCACCAACAAATAGCTGCTGTCCTTGAAATATGAATGTCTCCGCACACACTCTCCTATTTTACAATCCCAGGGTTGTCCATAATAAAATCTGTTGTTTGTTAGCAACAAAGGAAAGCATGACTGCAGAAAGGAGTCAAACATGACTATTTAACTCGGAGTGGGTCACCCAGTCAGTTGTGCCAATGTGTATGTTTAAAGTAAAGGCTTGGTTATGATAGGTGTTCGTGGAAGCGGGTGTTTTATGTGGTGGACAGCTGTTTCTGCAGAAGTGCCTGTAATGGGTTCAGGCCTAAAGCCTGATTTATATGCCGGCCCATTGTACTATAGTACAGATTTTCAACTGAAATTAGAACAAATATTTCAGTCTGTCAGCGAGCGAAGAAGTATAGATTAGCCTTAAGGAGACTGAGCTGCTGTTTTGTACCAGTAGCAACATGAATTCATCACGCTGACATTGAGGCCTTTATTTGCATGAAAAGTGATTTTGTGCGTGTTCTTGCGCATGTTTTGTGTGCGTGTATGCACACACATGTAAACACACCTGAATGTTTGAACAGGCTTGAGAGCCTCGGGAACTCTGCAGTTGGCGAACCTGGTATTTCTACTGAAAACCCCTAGCATTTCTACTGAAAACCGGATTATTTCCAATTTAGGCTAACTGTCAAACTTTTAATTGACACTAATTTTATCCCATCATCTCCAAGCCTCAGTTCCCATACGATTAATATGTACATCTAAAATAGATTATAATCTACCCAGCCTAATTAATCTAGCTATAATTGTTTTAGTGGGACACAGTAGAAAGGCTTTTGCTGAATAGTCTTAGACGTAATAAATAGACATTTCCCTAGCATTTTGTCCTCCCGTTTTAAAGTTCACTGAGTGTGTGTGCTACTGACAACAGTGACAACACAAAACATGACATTACAGCAGTGCGTTCTCATATTGAAGATTAAACATGGAGCAACCTGCATTCCTTGGACACTGTCCCACTCCCAAGTAACATTTTCTATCTCACTCGGAGTTGATTTGTCTCTGTGCCAACGTGAGCTGGAAACAATCTATCAGCCAATGATGTCCATTTTGTGCTTGTTTGCGGATCAATGCCAGTGATTCAGACTGATTGTTTCCTCGCTGTGGGTAGGGGTAGTGCTGCCAACCAGATCCTGGAATCCTCTGAGTGACTCATGCTTTATTACCCCCCCAGCAGGACTTTGAAAGGGAAAGAAAAGAGAAAAGAGGAATTTGATAGTGAGTGGAGGGGAGAAAATCAATCGTGAGGGGGAAATTGAAAGCACGATTGATGGCAAAACACAGGGGGGAATATACTGTACAAGGGGAAGAGTAACATTAACAACAGCGAGGAGTAAAGTGTAAAACCGAGAGTGTAATGGGACAACCCTGGGATGGATGGCATTGGTGCCAGCTCAGGGTGCTAATGTGGCATTATTATTACTAATGTGGCTGTGGCTCCAAAGCGCATGCCATGCCATGCCATCCTCAGTCATTGTCCTGCCTCATCAAAGTGCCCCTGCCGTGGACAACATGTGCTACTAGTCCAGCAACCACCCCCACCCTCCTCTCCCCTCCAACCACCACAACCCCTGCAACCTGAATCTGCTGACCCAGACGGATGAGCCCTCGGTCTGACCCCCTTTTATCCACCGTGAGCCGGAATGTGAACACCGGTTCCCAGACAAAAAGAAGCATGTAATGTGTTAAAATGTGCCCCCCGCCCACTGCCCAGCCATGCCAGCATGACATAAACGCTTGAAATGACTTGGCATCAGCACTGCAGAGCTAATCTATAATACAGAGTGGACTCGGTAGCCATTTTAATCACATTCATGGCCATGCATGCTAGCATTCCGTTGTCATTCTGTTGTCATCACGCATTCCTCACTCTCCCTCCCTCCCTTTCCCTTTTGCTCTCCGCTGAGAGGAAAATCACCCAGGAGTTCCAGCCGGAATGATGCGTTGGTGGCAAAGCGTCTCTGTTCTGTTTGAAAGGCTTTAGTGCCAGAAAATAGGCCGCATATTCAATGGAGGGGTTGGCTGGGATCGTCTAAAAAAAAAAATCATCCGATCACCCCGAAACAGAAACCAGCTGCTCCAGTGGTTTTTGGTCAGAGGAGGCTGTATGTTTGGGGGGAGTGGGTGG
>OOFJ01017664.1:2149-17496 GCA_900323375.1 Benthosema glaciale | reverse complement strand
ATCCCCAATGTGTTTGGGGCCCGGCCTAGTCCGTAAACATATATATATATATATATTTGCAGATCATCGGTGCACCAGCACCATAGTCGCACATCTTACATATGATATATATCTTCTATACGTTGCTCAGATAAAATAGTTTAATCGTAAAAAATGCATATAGCTTCCACTGCCTTCCAGATCTTCTGTAGTTGTTACCATCTTAAAGCTGGTTTATAAAGACTAATATCAGTCTTTCTATACAGGCCTGTTCACAATATAGGAAATAGTTAGCCTATTAGTCTAATATATAGGCTAACTATTTCCTATATTGTGAAATCATATAGGCCTGCCTGCACATGCCATTACCAATACAGGAAAATAGCGCTAACAGAGTGATTGGCACTTTATTTTCGTGCCAATCACTCGGCATATGCTCAATATTTTCTCTATAGGCCTATATAGCTTAATTAGAATTTTAATTGCTGGGGTGCATGCAGCGGTTTAAAATAAAATCCGCATTCCATCAAGTGTAAATAACAATTGGCATACACGAAAATACACAATTCAACACATTTCATATCAGTTTATAATAGCCTTGCGAGATGATTGGTATTTTGCCAAAAACGTAGAAAAGTAAAATAAAAAACAACGTTCTGTTTTCCACAATGCCTATAAAGTATAGGCTAATAATGTGCGGTGTAAGTAGGCCTATACGCAGTGCTGAGTCAGTGACAGCGTGCAAGTTCTTCAACGTATATAATTACAATTCTAACTTTAACCAATTGCTTTAACGTGCAATTGCAACCCATGATATTGTAGATAGTAGATTCGTCCTCCATAAGAAATTCTGCAGCCTATATTTCGTGGTTTAGTTTGCAATTAAACTCAATTCTCAGGCCAATGGCTGTTTACATGTTATTCAATGGCCTAAGACTAATGGGCTTAAAACACAACGTAGGCCTCGGGCCTATAGTTAACTTACAGTAACAGTAACTAACAGAAAGTTACGTTATTTTAGTCTGAATATATTCAGACAAATATTCATTTACTTTTTTTTTTCAATCGCCCTTCGGATATAGGGCTATCATTTGCCAGAAGGAATAAGAAGTTGTAAAATGAAAAACGAATTCAATGATTGATATGTGAAATTATATATATGATTATTGCAGCTCAAAATGACCGGATTCACTGTAATAGGCTGGATTGAGAGCGAAGACAACAATAGAAACAGACTGCTGTTGAAACGGTGTGGCCAACATGTGGCCTAGAGGTAGGCTGCAACATAATATATAATTAATACAAAAAATAGGCCTTTTTCAAGGGAAATAATTCGGTTGTCTATGGATACAAGTAAAAAATATATATAATAATAACCATCAACCCTTGTGATATATCTGCTTTTCAATGCATATTTAAATGCTATGCCTGCATGGGCTCAGTCTGCACTGGAGCTCACATTATCAGTTAAAGTCTGCCCTCGTGTGGATAGAATGAGAATTAACGCGAGAATGTCAAGAGAACTTGGCCTACAACAGAGTGGAACAATTTCAGTATAGGCTACAATGTCATTGTCATCAAAACATTGAGAAAAAAAAGTGTCAGTATTTATGGTTGAATTCCTCCATGGCTCTACATCCGATTATTTCCTCTTCAAACCTCAAGACGGTCAGTAAACAAATGGGTGTACACTACATTTCACATGCACCCATTTAATTATTGTTAATGTATAGCTTAAGTAGCTCAGTGAGAAATATTTGACATAATTGTTTAAAAAAAAAGAATGCATTTGTATAATCAATGCATTTAATATGTAGATAAATATATATTTTTATTGACCAGACACATGGTTACAAAAATAAAAGTATAGACATATAGACCATATTGATGCCAATGGTGCAGATATAACCTTTTCGTAGCCCAAGAGTTAGTAATTTATACTCCAATTTGAGGACAAATGTATAGCAGTAGCCTATCTTTCTTTAATGAGTCATTTCGGGGGAATAATCTGGTTTAAATTTACATCCTTAACATCGCACTTTTATTCTGCCTTTGAGGCCGGATTCTGGCAATGCATTTCAATGGGAACGGAGTAGTTTGTTGCCATTTGCGGATTTCTCAAAAAATATATATAACTGTTAAAAAACAAACAAATCTACAATGTTCTCTAGCTGACTCACATACAAAATGTTCTTCAATTGATTGAATAACTCTAATTCGGTAGCTAGATTTCAATAGATTTTCAATTCATTGTGTATAGTATACACAATGTTGACTCCAAGTTAGTCTGGCGTCAAACACTTCCACACAAGAAAATGCCCTAGTTCAATTCTGGGGGTTGGAAAAGCAAAGGTCCAATTGCCCCTATTTAGACATTTACAGCTACTTTTATTATACTGTCTAGACGGTTCAAGGTTTAGTAAACAGTTTTGTGTTAGAACGTATGGGAATAAAAAGCCCCGACAGATACGCCAGATTTCGAACGTTGACAAATCCCAGTTTCAAGTATGCTATGTTGTGTGGACTTGGACTATATCCGACTTTGGTCATATAAAATATATTCGTGCCTAATACAAATGGCATTGTCTACTTTATTTCACAGCACAACAATATACATTACATGCGTATATGCATATACACAAATAGTCTTGACTTAGACCAACCTTTATAAATAATTTCAGAATATAACCTGGCTGTAAATATTTGCTAACGGCAATTTACGCATAAGCGCATGAAAGCAAATAAATATAGTATACATTGTTCACAAAAATAAGACAAGTTGATTATGCAAACATTAAAGATCACTGTAAATTAAAATGTGTTTCGAATGACACCATTTTGATGTCCATCCAGATCCATATGTTCCGAAAAAAACAAATAAAAAGGCCCAACTCTAGAGCCAGAATTCGGATGCACATGAGTGCACCCCCGTGTCTTTGAACTATGATGATATATCAGAATAAGGGATTCCCGGTGAAATACTGTAAGCGATCCCGGTTCAGCTTCTTCTCTTTCATCCTCCTATTCTGAAACCAAATCTTCACCTGGCGATCGGATAAATTTAACATTCTGGACAGCTGAAGTCGCTTCTCTTTGTTTATGTACACGTTGAAGAAGAATTCTCGTTCAAGTTCTCGTAGCTGGTATTTGGAGTAGGGGCATCTCTTTTTTCTGGTTTTTGTTGAGCCTATAAAAAGGAAAACAAGAAATTTTGTTGGAGGGGAAGCACTTCATAACAGTTGTTCTAATTAAATGGATGATACAGTTAACAAGTTGGGTGGACAAATAAACTGTTGTCTACGCAGCACAAAGGCGTGCATATAACAGATGTGCACGTGGGAGCGCGCGACATGCATAGACATGCTCTCTGTGTGCGCGCGCGCGACACACACACACACACACACACAACACACACACACACACACACACACACACACACACACACACACACACACACACACACACACACACACACACACACACAGCCTAAAAAATAAATTATATTAATTTGACTTTAAATTGTATTTGAACTTAACTGTATCATATTACATGGACTTTTCTTCCCCCTGAAATGCTATAAGATGTTAACATATAGGGCCCATGCCACAATAGCATGGCCTATAGGCTATGGAATAGCACTAGCCCCTATAATAAATGCTATGCAATTATCTTAAGAGGTCTGCATCCTAAGATATATTTCCTTTCCCGTGAATGAACATACGCGTCAATATATAGCCTAGGAGGCTACATTACACATTTAACATCAGAAAAATAACTTTGGGACACTTAAATGTTTCCCATTGTAAATATCTTTACAGCCATAAAAGTAAAGCTTATTGGGATATAAAATCTTTTGCATGCTTATAAAGCGGCACATAAAACTAGACCGGACACGCTATGTGAACATCTCGGTTACTAGCCTACTATGGTGTGCATAGTGCATACTATAGGCTACTATTGTCTGGAAAGCAGTATAGCACATACTTTGTTCGGTGTTCCCTTCCCCGCAGTTAGAGGATGAATCTTCATCGATGTTCTCAGCAGACTCCGCTTTAGGCTTATCTGAAGTCACCTTATTGTCTGCGTCGTCTTCGCTGACGCCGGAGTCTGTCTTTTGTTTTGGGTGTTCGTGGTTGTTGGCTTTCTCCGAGGTTGCACCATCAAAAAACTGATCAAAGCCCTGGGGCAGAACACCATTTCGGCCAACGCCGGTAAAGAAGTTGCACGGCGAGCTCGTCCCTCCGTGGTGGCCGTACAATGAGTCGTTTTTGAATATCACATCCGCCCTGGTAGATGACTGCATCAAGTCCCTGTGCATTATCTCGTCCGTTGAATAGTAAGAGGCGTAATTGCCCCTGTAGTGCCATTTGCTAGGATGGTCCAGTCCATAGTCCCTGAAAGCGACTTCCCGAACAGGTTGGACTTGAGCTATGTTTGCAGAATAGGGGAAATTAATCTGACACGAAGTAGTCTGCGGTAAAAAGGAGGAGACTGATGTGAAATCAGGTGCCGAAACGTAATATGTACAACTCGGTAAGTACATATTTGCGGCGCAGTTGCTGCGATCATCGTATTCCGTCATCTCTCCCCTTCCTTCTTTAGGAATAGCGAAAGCAATTGGAGGCTGGAGTGTGTTAAACTTTGTCCATCTATTGCACCATAGGCGTGTGTAAAGAACCCGCGAGGGAGAAGAAAAAATCGGAAACGTAGGCAGACCTGCAATTCATCTTGATCGATTCTTGAGGTAATTGTGTCATGTGATCCGCAGAAGAAATTACCATACATCAATATCAGTCATTAAAAACTGTCCAGGGAAACTCATGTGGGCTCTTGCACGAGAGTTCATTGGTTGTCGGGGCGCCCAGGCAACTCCTCTCTGCCGTCTTGTCCTATAGCTCACGAAAAGAAAATTTGTGAACCACCACTGGAATATTTATTTCATGGAAGGTTTAGGGGCACATAATCCTCATCACGCAATTATAGTCACTGCATTTTGAGGAATTAGGCTAACCCATGCATAATAACAACGCGTTGAGTTGGCGCCCTGACTTTGTATGGGATTTGGAACATTGAAAGTGACCTCTAATAAGGCCATAGCGCAATACGCACATTACGCAGTAAGGCTGACTAATAAGATCCAACTAGCAATGATCACACATGATGCAACTCCAAGTCCACGAGCAAGTCCACTCTTGCTCTTCGCTACCGACACAAAAGCAATGCAGATTCCAAACATAATTTAACTGAATATGCACGTATATAGCATAAACTATACTTTTGACATTATTTGAGGGAAATTTAATCCAGCGAATAAAGGTACTTCTCAAGAAAACCTGTATCATAATAAGCTGTTGACTAACCATGGTGGGAAAAGTTCACATATCCTAAATAAAACAGGGCCTGGATATGCATCCAATTTATATGTATTCACGTTGTGATTAAACCAGTAAAATTGGCTAACTCGTGGCAAGGGTCAATAGTAATTTAGCTTACCTTAATATTCTTAAATTGCAGATGGACGATGTTTTAAAATCCGAATAAAGCTGTCCATAATAACGTTCTGCCGCGATTTTCTTTGGGCGACGCATTTTCTTCGTAATAAGCTAAACATCAAGGTTAAACACGTACAGAGACATTGCCAAGTACAAAACAAGTGCGCTGGCTTTGACCGTCTGCGGTGTGACGTGGTGTGCGCCAAGCATTCACAAACCCTCAGCACTCAGATAATTTTATTGCACAGACAAAGGGAAAGCATTCTAAAGTGTAGGCAAACAGTTAGGCCTAAGCTACTTAATATATTCATTGCTTGGCCAATGTTTTGTAGTGTGCTTTGCTTATTAAACATGCTTATTAAACTATACTTCTGTTTGCAGTATAGGCTATGCTATAGGCTTTAGCCTATTTTATAAGCCGGTTAACACACATCCTTATCCAGAAGGAGGTCTATTATTACGATTTAAATAAATACACCTATAACACGTTTCCTCAACTAAATATCTTCCTTTTAAATCTCCATGTGTGGTGCTGGAGTCGTTTTAATTTTGATAATTTAGAGCGTTGCATAAATGTCACTATTGTATGAGTTTTGGCCATAGTAAGGCGGGCTAATTATGCGGATTTTTTATTACATTTAGCATACCTAGACCTTTTACGCACTGCAGCGCAAATCTATGCACGAATCAAAAGCCTTGATTTGAATACTTCCATTCCAGTCATGAAAATGAATGTGTGTGTGGTATTTATTTATGTCAATTGACTTATTGGATATATTGTAGCCTAAATCCAAAGCAAAGTCCTCATGCATACACCTTTATTTATTATACTAATGTAGGCCTAATTTTATTACAAATTAAATGATAGTGAGGAATGTCTTCCTCACTTTGTTTTCACTTCTTCCCTAGACTAAGGATTCAGGAAGAAGTGCAAACAAAGCGAGGTTGTAAGTGTTGTAAAAGTCCACAATTAAAACTAGGCCATTGAACACAGGACATAGGTCTATAGCTTTAAATAAGTTTTGCATGCCAACACGGGTTTGGTATACAACAAATGCTATTGAGTCAGAATTAGGTTGCAGGCTTACAGCTTTTCTATAATAATCACACCAGCAAAGATCCAAGTGTTTTTTTTCGCGGAAAAGCCGAGGAACCAACCATTAACAGCACATGTAATTTGACCTTGACTAGCTATGTCTGGGAAAGGACTACTGACCGACTACGTGAGTTTAGATACTCATAGGATCGAGGGGGTACGTCATTCACACATTTGGCATTTAAAATGATCGCTTACAAACGGGTGAGCCTTGTGATAATATATTTTGGAGAATTACATGAGCCTATACTTTTACTTACTTGACCATACTTTGTTTTGACGCCCCCAAAACCGAGAATAGCCCAGCTAGCATATAAGCTATAATGCTGGAAAGGATCCTGGCCCAAATAAATGAATGACGTGGAGGAAATTAACACACAAACTGCAGTGCGTAAAAGAATATATATATATGTGTGTGTGTGTGTGTGTGTGTGTGTGTGTGTGTGTGTGTGTGTGTGTGTGTGTGTGTGTGTGTGTGTGTGTGTGTGTGTGTGTGTGTGTGTGTGTGTGTGTGTGTGTGTGTGTAAATGAAATTGTATATTGTTCAAGCTATACCATGTATAATAATACAATGTTCCATGCACGTGACAGATAAATTTATAGGCTATATAGATTACATAATTATCAAACCGTTTATTTTGTGAAATATAGGCCTATGCGTGATTTTATGTTGTCCCCTGCTTTAACAAATGTTTGTAGGCTACACAGCTGCAGTGAGAGCCATCCCCTTGTGCAATGTTCTAATGTTGTATCTGTGGTTTGTTATGGTGTCTTATCGATTATTTCAAGGTCATCATGGTGGCTTTAGAACCATACAGACATATTTGAACTAGTGTTGGATAGAATATAGTATTTATATTATTATATATTCATAAATGTTCAATGTAGCTTTTTGTATGCAATTGAATGCCAGAAGAGTAAGAGTATAAGAGTGAATGACTACAGTAAACACAATACCAAAAGCATGAGCTCTCTTGCATGAAACACAACTGATGTATATTATACACGTATAAGCTACATCTCTAAAATAGACCAAAAAACAAGTTGAGGAGGATGTTGCAGAGGATCTAAATTTATCTGGATTTTATATAGAGTTTTAGTATAATAAGGCCTAACCTCAAAATAGTTTAGCTTTTTTACCCCATTGAACTATAGTGCGTGAAAACGGCTGTGCGTAATAGGTCCATGCACCAATGGCACCGTTACCATACCACTCCAGATTTGGCTATATGGGTATATGTCAGTGATGGAAGGACTCCGAAATGCTTATGGTTGATAAAAGCGACCATATTCCAAATTATGTTGAAGAAAGGTTTAAATATTTGCTACAAATGTGTAAGTAACACGTGCGCAGCATGGTGTAAAATCCACCTCAACTGAATCTGTGACTCACTTTGTTTGACACCAACATGGTGGTTGAATTAATTCCTATAAGTATGAAGAGATTGAGAAACGGAAATGAGCAATAACAATATAGGCTATACAACATGTGTATAGGTATGCAACGGCATCATCTTGCCCGGCTGCATAATTGCATATGCAATCTCTTGTGTTATCTCTTTTGTTTAAGAGTAATTCTGACTTTTAAAATACTTAAAAATGTCCATTGGCTGTTGGTTAATTCCATATCGCTTTAAACCAGTTGAATTTCGCAAAGTAACCCACAGCCTGCATGCACAGGCGAGGGAAGAATACATTATTTTGGAAAATAAAATATTATGTATTTACGGATGAATTTTATTCTGACGTCACATAATAAACACATACAATAACCACAATTTTTACTGATTTAGTAACTGCCATTACTATGCAATCCTATATAAGATCCCCGTACCAAATATTAAATTCTACATATCCTCTCTCCAACAATAGCGGAACCTGCAAGCAACTATGCCCGTCCTCCGCGCGCACTCTGCGCATTGGCAGGAACCAGACTTGAAAAGCAATGCCCAAAGCGCAGCTTGGCCTAAACGTTATATTTGATTTGAGAGGTCGTTTGTAGAACAGGCTTACAGCTGCTAATGGTCACATATGGTTTGAATGTAATATCCACCCACCATTTATTGCAGTTCTATCAAATTCCATGTCAGCATTTTCACATGTAGGAAACGGATCAGCGTGCGTCTCGGGGAATATTGGTCCACATGCTTTCAGTACAACTGCTCATAGTAGCCTATACTGAAATAGCCTCTATAGAAACTCTCCGACAAGCGTATATGAAACGTCTACTTATACAGACCAAGGAACATTTGGAACCAACTATGAACTTGTACTGAGGCCTATGTGCCTGAGGCTATGCAGCCAGAATGCGAGCAACCTCTGGTGGACACGGTCCCAGGGAAACTGGGAAAGGCTCTAATTGAGGATATAAAAGAACTTCAGAAATGCGACATTTGACATTTTATTGGACAAGTTACACAACATGCATGAAATGAACATTTTTTTTCCCCTTTTCTAAATACAGTTCTGTATTTTGGAAGCTATTTTTTCCATTCATTTATTTCAAATTTCCCCCGTCCGTCGACAAACATGAACTTGAATTCAGACTGCGGTTTGCAATCCAGACAAACAAAACAGGCCCATAAAGGCTGCATACAAAATACACAGACACAGGCTAGGCTATATAGCCCCAGTTCCAAACGGCTGCCATTCATGTTGATGGAAAAGAAAGCAATACATTTGACTGACTTTATACAGTAACTTCCCTTCCCACAGCACAAGTTTAGCATTTTTGTATACCAATGTCAAAACCTGGATCACTCTATAGTATTTAAATTTAAACTTGGGCCGTTTAATTCGCTTGGGATTAATCCATTTTTTTTCGTGCATGGATTGTGCATGTGTGTAGGCCTACAGTCTAACAAGTTCAGCAATACACAAGATTTACATTTTTACATAACAGCATATCGTTTTCATAAACGAATTCGTGCAAGGACGTGCTTCAGTTTTCAAAAGAAAGCACAAAACGGTTATTTCGTGTCAACTTCCAAGCGCACTCTTTTAGTTAACAATTTTGCCTGTTATCCATATCAACGTGATCAAGTGGCTATATCAGTACATGGAAAATGTTTGTTCGCGCATGATTAGACGTTTTTTCTTCATTCTTCGGTTCTGAAACCAGATTTTCACTTGCTGATCACTCAAATCCAGTCTGTCTGACAGCTCCTTCCTTTTCTGTCTGTTTATGAATTCATTCATCATGAATTCATTCTCAAGTTCAGCGAGCTGTTGCTTTGTGTAAGGCTTTCTCTTCTTTCTGGTTCTCACTTGTGACGAGCACCATGGGACACCTGCAAGGAAAATGGAAAACCATATGAAATAAACATTTTAAGCAGGCTATATAGCCTATACGTGCGCCCGCTTGCACTGGCTTCCCACCAAAGATAGTTAACTGTTGAGAAGCTAGTTGTGTTTCTTTGCAAGCATTCATTCAAAATGTCCAAAATAACAGAATATATAAAGTCCACTTACCGTCTGCAAAGGTCGGTCTACATGTATTGAGTTTGTTCGAAGATAGGTGAAGTGACTCCTGCGCCTGCTTAGTAACGGTCTCAATCGCTTGATCTGAGGCATTCGGATCGAGCTGGGCAGCAGCAGAACTGTGGGGCCGGCTGTCCAGACTCGAGTATTCATATTTGGAGCTGCGAGCACTGGTGACTCCTGCATGCTCCGGAGGAAAGACTTGTTTGCCCGATGCCCCTGGTTTGTGGTCTGTGTCCTGAAAACAATATCTGCCAGATTCCTCCAAATGTCCCTTGGCATGATGGCCGATTTGATTATTTACAGGCGCAGAGTTTGGGAGAAACGGCGGAGAGTAGCCCCCAAAGGCGCGGTTCTGTGGCGGTGATGCTGTGCACGAACTTGAGGAAGTCCACGGGAGCGTGCACACCTCTCTCCTATTGTAGGAGATCTGATGAAGCGCTGGTATATGGCCATGGGCGCCTCCATTGCCCCGCAAGTTAGAGAAATACAACGACTCTGGAGTAGAAAAATTCAACAGAGAACCAACATAGCCAGTATTTAAAGGATTCCGTTCACACATTTCCATGGAGCTTTCTCACGCGCTTCTTGCTATGCTTTTAGCAACTCCTAAAGAATAAAGGGTAGGTAGCCTAATTGTTGATTTGTTAATACAGTGTCACGTGATATGCAAAGCATGTTCCGTCCCACCCTTGCCCATAATACTGCAAAGCAAAATATGACATATAGGAAATATTTGTGGGGGTGACGAGGGTACATTTTTGCACCATTTTGTGTTCTCTCTAATTCAGATATTGCTCTGAAATATTTGAATGTCTCCAGATCAGAACCCTATTGGCAAACCGTTAATTGGTTTTGGTAACCCATGATATGATACAAAAACCAAATCATACGACCATATAGGGTCGGGACCCAAAAGAGAGATTAGACGTTTGCTCGGGACCCAAACTAGTAAAAATAGCAGATCTATACAAGCGCAGAAAGCATTGCTTCTTGCAGCATTGTGAGCTTTAGTTCAGCTATTACTTCTTCTCATTTTATTTACGGAATTTCTTAGATATTTCTTAAATATTTGTATATTTTTCTTGTTTGTTTTAATGTTTTAATTTAAACACATTCAAATATATATTTTACATCATTAGTTTACATATTATCGCACGCTCACACTAGGAAAAACAGCCTTAATAAGTAAATATAAAACAAAAACAAATCCACAGGTGCATTGCTTTAACATTATATGAATTTCCAATGGGTGTAAAAAAAACAAAACAGATTAAAGCTAAAAGAAATAAAGAAAATGTAGGCCTACATTTTACTACATCAATGATTATAAGGCACTGGTCACGAGGGTATGAACACTGAACTTTTAAAATGAACACGCATAAGCTGTATCGCTATAGTTCTGTTTATCTCAATCGACCCAAAAGGGCCCACATATGTTTGTATGCACGCCCAAAATGGTATAATTATATTTATAACCATCATATGTATTCATAGAACATGGGAACAAAATATAGTTTGTAAAACACGAGCAAAACTGACCAGTTACATTTATAAACCAGCGTATCAGAGGAAAAACGTGCAATATGCTGTTTGTTAGACGGTCAAATAACAACATTTGTTTGTGGTATCTGTAGTGATTGGGGAAAATATAGCTGATAAAACCAAAGAGGAATATACACGCATCCGAAGGTAAGTAATCTGCATCCTTTATCCTTTTTTTTCTTTTTTCTTTCAAAAACGTAGTTTTTGAGATATTCAATTTACCGGTAAGCCAAAATTGTAACAGTTAGACCTATACAATTCAGATTTAGCCTACTTCACAGATGTAGGTCGACCATTCCATTTAGCCTATACTTCACAGATATAGGTCGACCATTCCATTTCAAGCTAAATGATTTAGTTAATTGCAATGTTGTAGCCGCAACATGCACAAATGAGGCTACTTCAAAAAGGGTCGCTGCTTCATGCCGTAATTTAGAAGTCTCGTGAGGAAATTCGACAGAATTTAGACATAGTTGCCAATTGCCATGTCACATATACAAATACAATTAGGCCTATAATCAACTTCCGAAAGCCTACCGGTAGATGAAAGGTTGTGTTGCCGCTTTTGCATATGCATTGTAGTTCAAGGTCAAAAACCATGCAGGGCGAGTGATTATATTAAGTAAAACAAGTCCAAGTGCATATCGCCAGTGGTGTGGAGGCTGCATTTCTCTTCATGGATAATTGGCTTGCTCGTTTATAGCCTAAAGTAAACTAATGTGGGACTATAGGAGCACATATACATAAGCCATTGTCAATTACAATTAAATATCAAAGACTAGCCCAGCAATGTTATTCTAACACATTTAAACGTCATTAAGACTATATATCCTATAGCCTACTATGCAAAATGACAGGGAACAGGGAACACGCCTATGGGAGGAAAGGAAATTGAATGCAAAGTACAATCTGACTGATTAAATCAAACAATAAGCCTATTTCATGAAAACAAAATAATAATAATAATTGGAAGTGCTGTATGGGATTAGTCCAGCAGGGGGCGATATACGTCCATACATTGTTGCATTTATCCATCATTTCAACATAGTAGCCTACAAATAAAGTCTCAATATCAATGGCTATCAGTTTTAGTGTAACATTTGAACTGTTTACCTGTTATTGATTTTAAAGAAACTATAGGAATTACTATAGACTAGAGCATTAGGCTACAGTACAGGCTTGTCTTTTGAGCATAAAATGGTTGGCTAATGAAACGCATATGCATGGTAACACAAAGTAGCCTATTCAATAAATTGTATCAAGAATTATCATCATTATTTGCCAGATTAATCGGAAATAAATTAAATTACAACAATCTTATGTGCTTTTAACATTTTAATTCTGTTTTAGTGTAATATTCGAATGTGTCAGTATTTGCAAGTTTGTTTTAGACTTAGCTTAGGCGGTTAATTTAAAGGAGTGGGCTTATCAATTAAAGTCTTCGTCGACCTGATGAAGGCCAGTCATGGCCGAAACGTCGTGTTGATTATCAGTGTTTTTTCATTTTTAATAAATACACTGTGCGTGGAACAGCTTTTCGGACTTCCTTCCTTTTCCATGTAATATAGTCCAGCACCAGCGAATAACTAGATGTGCGCAACTACTTTGTTTATTTATACTTATCAATTAATGTCATTTTATACTCTGAAAGTCTGAATTATAGGCTTCAATGTAACCAAAGAGTAAATAGAATACTACATTTTAAATACAATATATATATATATTACACTCATGGGGCTATACGCGGCTACGACCTTATTTATTTATAAATGAAGTTGCTCTCAGTCCCAAATCATTCTTGCACAGAATAGGAGTGCAAATATAGCCTATAGGGCCTACACGCATTTTTCAAAATCCTCACGAGCACAATGTGAAGCACAGGCCACTCCATCGTTCAAAACAAAACGTCTAAAAAAACACACGTGCTAAACAAAGCCCTAACATGCCATTCCGTGTGCATGCAGCTAAAGTCGTGCAGAATGTCATTTTCTCTAATTTAACATTGCTTAATTCCAGTTTTAAAATTCATATAGGCTATATGTATTTACCCAAATCAAGAAATCATGTGTCATTCTAAATGACAGAATGCATTGCCCCATTTAAAAATATAAAGGTTTTACACTTTCAGAGTCAAATTAACTCCCAGAACGGGGGATATAGCCTATACGTGAGAAAGGCTCATTTTAGTGTCATTTATGGTACTTCCTTGAGTTCCTTCCCAGACGTGGCACGACGACTGGAGCCAAATTGTTGTCGTTAGACGGGTTGTTTTCCAGACCCTTTGAAGGAAGCTATCCGCCATCCTTTGTCCTTGGTAATAAACTTGCTTGTGGTTTACCCTCGTTCAAGTTCTTTGGGGTGACTATTCGATTGCCTTTATTGGTGGAATGTTTGTGACTTTGTGCACGAAGAGAATTCAAGAACATATAGATAACCTTAACTCCTGAGTTTCTTGAGACGTCACGTAATGACATTGACACACATAGGAATACAACTTTGTTAATGTCTTATTTCTCTAGACACTTAATTGGGACATTGTTTGTTTTCATATAATTGCTAATAATTATGCTAAGGCACTGGGCCTGTGGCTTATAGCCTAATAATTGTGACAGACAATGAGATATAGGCTACTGCATGCATGTCCACTCATGTGCATGGTGACAATTGGTAAATCATGAGGTTATTATATTATATTATATTATTATATTATATTAGTGTTGGCTATACACCTGCAACACTGCGTATTTGTGATATCACGGGTCATACAAGTGCCGTCTTCCAAAAATCGGATTGTCTGCTATATCCCATGTATAGGCTGTTATAATCCGATTCCCATATGAAAACATCGAATGCGTGCTGCAGCTACTTATCACAGACACAGTTTGACGCTGTTGTCGTCTCTGAATAAACCGTGAATTCTGAAAGCAGGCCTAAATATTCAGAATCCATTTCTTAACAGGGATCTTATATGCTGGAATAGGTCTATAAAAGCAATCCAAGTGGCTGGATTGCTACATGATGGTGGCAGCGCCTGCAGTGCTCAAATAAATTGCCATGGTGCATGGCAATACAATAATGATTTGTATTACCCAAAAGATAGAGGCTATCCTGCAGGCTAAATAATACATATAGCCTATACGCTTTAGACAGTCATGATAAAAATAAATAAATAGGGCATGGGTGCATATAGGGTAATTTAGACAGAATGGGGGAAAACATATTTAGAGCTATACAATAGATTATGAAATGAAAAGCCTGTTTACTATTATTGCTATACTGATTGGAAGAAATATGCATTTAGCTGCTATAGTGCTACAATTTTAAACATTGAAACCACCTTTCAGTGTCACTTAAGAAGAGGGCTTTACATGTCTTTCTATAGTTCTATATCAACATTGTATAGTTAAAATAAGGGTCTTGGTATTTTGTATTCACATAAAAGTGCCAGTAGATGGCTCTCTAACTCAACACAAAAGCAGAAGTCAACGCACATAATGAGCAAGGGTCCTATATTTTCTAAAGTGCAGACAGCCTACAGACAACTAAACAGAGAGACAAGTTCACCTCTAACACAAAAAGTTTGTCAAGCCTACAATACAATAATAATTCTGACAATAATTCTAACCCAATAGGCCTACTACAATAATTCTGATCTTAAACTTGGTACAGCAAACATCAAACGGAAGTGTGTGTGTGTGTGTGTGTGTGTGTGTGTGTGTGTGTGTGTGTTTTGAGGGGGGGGGGGGGAGGGAAGA
>OOFJ01017659.1:0-11949 GCA_900323375.1 Benthosema glaciale | reverse complement strand
ACTACAGCCTCACACAAAATAATCGAAAGTAGCAGATCTAGTAGATCTACAAGCTCAAAATGCTTCACACAGCACAGAATGCATTGCTGAGCCTGCTACTTTTGTTTTTTGTGTTTTCTTTTGTTTTTGTTTTATAGATTTTTCTAATATATACAGAAACCAAAACAAAAGAAAACACACACACACACACAAAAAAAGAAAAACAAAAAAACACAACATCTCAATACATGCATCCATACCATATGCCATGATCCTAGGCTTTTCTTTCTACTTTTGAATTTGAATCCTGAAAAGTAATAGTTTTGGATGAGGTTTACACCCGACAGAGATCATATAATAGGAAGCCAACCATATTTTATTTATTTTATTATTATTATTATTTAGAAGGCATTTTACATCAACCCAAGGTCTATCAATTTCATTGTTTAGCCCACTGTGATTTTGAAAACGTAAGCCACATTGTGATATCGGTATGATCTAAACATATAATCCATATGATTATTGTAATTAATTGATTTCAGACATATTTCCAAGGCCATCCATTATCTACATACAATTACTGAAAAAGACAAAGAGGGCAGGAAGATAACCATGGAGTTTTCTACAATAGTGCATCATACATGCATCATTGATGGACCATTCGCAACAAAGCACGTCAGAAGAATCCTGTAATGCCAGAAGACAAACTACATCAAACTGGTATTAACATTTTTATGGGGCTACAACCTGGCTGTGCTGTGGGGCAGAGCGGCAGTGCAGCGCTGAAGCAAAACAAATAGACATCCCCTTGTTAAACATGGTATACTTCCTTAGAGGCCAGAAAGTCAATAATACTCAACGACACTCCCTAATTTACATCCTAACTTAGGAAAAACACCCAAGAAAAAACCTTCACAGGAATAGAAAGATAGAAACCTTGCAAAGGACAACAAAAGGTTGCACCCTTCCGGAACAGACAGGCATGCAGTATAGGTGCTGTGTGATCCATTTCAAATCCAAACCACAGCCATTCACTGTGTTTTTACTGTTTACCATACTATTGTTGAGGGGCACTTAACAATACATTGAAAATTCTG
Source organism: Benthosema glaciale (assembly GCA_900323375.1). NCBI lineage: Eukaryota > Metazoa > Chordata > Actinopteri > Myctophiformes > Myctophidae > Benthosema > Benthosema glaciale. The sequence goes on along the minus strand of OOFJ01017659.1, from coordinate 10,873 downwards.
CGGTTTTGGTTCTGCAGTTGTCTGTGAATAAGTAGTAGTAGTACTGAGCTAGTAGAAATGCTGTCTGTGGGCACGCGTGGCAGAGGAACGCAGAACTCACATGTGGGCTGGTTAACAAAAAGTGCCCCCCACCTTGGTAGCCACAGAAACGTCTGTGCTTTTTCATGTGATGTGACACAAGGGTCAATCGACAATTATCAAATATTAATGAATCGATAATTTGCTAACAAGCTCACATCACAATGTGTCAGTGAGCTTGTCGATAGGGATGCTGGGGTTCTAGTGGTTCATTCTAATTGAACACACCACATCAGCAGAGTAAATGCTGAGCCACTGCCAAGCAAACAGCTATAAAGAAGTGTGTGAGGACTGGTCTGTAGCCAAGTCGACCTGAAACGAGGAGGAAGCAAAAGAACAGATAACCAAGAAAGAATTTAGCAGTGGTTGTCAGCTCGCTTTTTGTCATCATCTGTCTATCTACATCCTCCCTGGCTCAAGGAGACCAGGCAAGATTACAAGAAAAATTGTGAAATTGTGTTGTGAAATAAAAGCCTCAAAGAACTCCACGGCATGACTGCACTGTACTGACATCCTTCCTCTCTGCTAGGCTCATCATACATTTGTTGGGCTGACGCCGCAGGAGAATTTTGAACAAGTAGTCCAACACACCTTCACTCCGTTAATGTTACTTTCAAAAGGTAACAGTGGCAGATTAGCTCACAAATGCAGTTCTCTGCCTGTCTCGAGTGCACTGGGGACTGTTTTCTTCAATTGAGAACAGCTACGAACATGACAAAGTTCAGATCAGTGACACTGATGTCTGGGTCTCCCTAGTCCTACAGATCAAACCGATTCACATTAATTAAAAATCAGTGGATATCATATTAGTCTGTGACGTGTATTACCGCCACTACTTCCTACCGGTCAGCTGAGATATCATTGGACATTTCATGACCATTATTGTAGTGTGATACCTCCAAAAACATAGCTTAAAGTTAAACATCTCTAATATCCAATGCCATGTTGGTTTAAAGGCTGAAGCGAAGTACTGAACTAAACTTACCAGACAATTCTGTCTTATTTATTGGCCAAATGTATTAAACATTTTGCCCTGTGTAAATGTAAAATATAATAAAATAAAGTGATATTTGAAATTGTCCATATTGCCGAGAGAGAGAGACAGAGAGAGAGACAGAGAGAGAGAAACTGAGTGTGTCTGTCATGTCTGGTTGAGTTTGAGTCATACGATACATGTTGTGTGCGCACTGGCATAAACACAAGTAAACACATCAAGTAAAAAGTGAGCAGTGAGGATGATGTCTTGGTGACTATAGCTGCTGGAGAATGTCACCTAATGTTTCTGCCGTCAAACCAAACCACTTCACCGTTCTATAAAACACAACATCACAGATCACACACTGTACTGTACTGGCTGGCAGTGTGGCTAAGCTAGCGGTTCGCTTTAGCCAAACGACCGAGCTAACGATACACACACAGCTGCTATGTTACATGTTCCAGTTACAGCCCGCCTGTGTAGACTATCCACCAAAATGTCGAATCCAACAACTCGGACATGCTTACCCTGGTGTCCGAGAAACCCTCGCTGTTATGTCGGCTTGTCTGTCTGCCCCGGTCACATCAAGTGTTAGAGCTGTCAGTGGGAGCTGTGATACAACACAGACTCCATCTCTTCTTTCAACCGATACCACAGTTAGCTTAGCATGCTAGCCACCAGCCAGGCTACACTTCCGGAAATTTGTAAAATCTCGTTGGTCTACTCTTAAGGCTTCGCGAGATTGTCACCAGCAATGTTCTTTAATTTTTATTATCAATTTAAACCAGTGGTTCCCTAACATTTTTATGTCAAGGATCCCCAAATTGACACTTAAATGACTTAATTAGCTTGGGCATGGCATTCCACCAAAAACCTTTTCCTTTTCACACACACAAAAAAAACACTACAAGTTCACTATGTCAGTCAACTGTCCCCCTAATTTAGGTCGCGTTCGGAAATACCGCACCGGAGCGCACTCGCCTATTAGTTTGCATTGCACAGTGCGTTCAGTGCGCTATTTCCGAACGCGCCCTGTATAATGTAGCCTACCGGTATTTAAATAATTGAGTCTTTGAAACGTATGAACATCAAATTACATTTTATTTCTAAACAAGTAAGGCATGTTCCAAGTGTTCCAAGTCCAACATCATAAAGTGCATCCTAAGTGATATTTAACAAGCCAAAATGTATTATTTTAGTTATTTACTCTGTCCATAACTAATGTTATGAATAAAAAAAATAAAAAAATAGAAATTAGACACTTCCATCATTTAAAAAACCCGTAAATTCGAGAAATTACAAAATTCCAACTCAGCTGTGTTTACAAACACATTGCTGTATTCACTGTAATCATCTCTAAAAATGTCTTAATCCACCTCAGACAGAAATAAATTAGATTCAACTCCAGCATTCACCTACATTAGTGCTACATAGACCAGTATTTCCCCTTAGTAAGCAAACGTTAGAATTAGGACAAAATAAAATTGTTCCTATATTAATGGTAAATTCAGTTTGATTCAGTTTTTGCATTGAAATATTTCTTGAAAAAAGCTACACTGCTTAATTGTACAATCATCCTTTTCAAATATTCGTCTCGGAAGACAAAGGTGTCTTCTCCTCACATACACATTACATAGAATCAGACTTCTCACTCAGGCCCCTTTTCCACTGGGGTTGAAACGGTTCAGTTATTTTTCCCCAGCCTAATATTGAACCAGTTCAGAGTGTTTCCACTGAAATTGAATTAGTTCAGAATCCTAACCCCCTCTGCAAAACTAGTTCCTCGCCCTAGCGGCCCTACACACTTCCACTCGGTTCGAGCATAGATATATAAATAATAGAGACGGCACTGGGATTCCCCATCCACTTCCGCATTGAGTGGCCACGGCCGTCTTGAGTGACAGGTACGCTTGGCCCTGCAGTGCTGCTCTTACTAGAAGCAGGCAGTGCTGTTGCAGATCGCGCCAGTGGAAGTGTGTAATTGTGTATAGGGCGAGTGGCGAGGAACCCGTTTCAAAAAGGGCCTAAAAGTTGGTTCGGAACTCAAAAATGGCTGGCACGGTTCCGTGAAAGCACGAAGGTTCGACGAAAAGGGGCTACAATGTTGTCTAACTTTTCTACCAAGCTGAGCACTTAGTGACCACCGTTCCTAAGTCAGGTGAGAAGGAACATAGTTTTACGATTATTGCTGATGCCGCTAGAATTAGGAAGAACAAAATTATTATATACCTGTAGACAAGATGTAACAAGATTGTTCGAACTTAAGGTAAAAAAAAAAAAAGCTAACAAATTCGATTTATGCCTTAAACCTGATCTGTGGGGAGCACTCTATGTGCTTGTGCTATGGTTTAGATTAGAAGATGCTGGAGAAGTGCTGCAGGAAGACCACGGGGTGGTGTTTCTGGAACTCTTTGACCAGCCTCTTCTTCTCCTTGACGGGCATGCTGTCGTTCAGTGTGATGTCACAGAGAAGCTGCTTGAGATGCGCCAGGGTGGTGGCCTCCCGCTGGTCCTCGTACTGCTGGGCTGTCACCTGCTGGCAGAAGGTGAACGCTGCAACACAAGGGTGAAACTAGGATTATTATAGTTGAGCATTTTTCATTCGATTTTCATTTCATTTTGATTTTATTGTTTTCGATTTCAGTTTAATTTTAATTAAATTAAGTTTGCTAGATGAATTTGGTTTTCAGTTGTGTTGATTGCTGCAGTGGTTTTATTTTATTAGGACTTTTTTCAAGGAAAAAAAAAGAAGTGCTAACTAATTTGTAACGTGTCTTTGTAAAGACTATTGTAAGAGAGATATATATATATATGTTTTTTTTGTTTGTTTTTTTAAATGCTGACCCTGCGAGCCAGGCTCCAAGAGCTCCTATGCATTTGTGAAAATGGCAAACAAAAGGCTATTCTTCTCTTCTCTTGTATTAGTTTTGTTTTTTTGTATGACTTCTCAGTCTTGTGACCTACTTGCAATGGAATCGCGGTCTCTCCCTTGTTGCATTGTCTGCAACGTCTTCCTCACTGCTTCAATCAGACATGTAGGAGTCTGCAGCCATTACAGGTAGACAGTGAAAGTGAAAAGAATACATGAGTTGATATTTAATGCCAAGGGGTGAGGAGTAAAAACAATTGTACACAAATGACTCTTTATGTAGGACACACAATATCAATGTGGGAGCTTAATGTCAACACAAGCAGTAGGATTTACATTCACAAAAGAAACCAGGACAATGCGAGTGCTCTGGTTATGGCAGTGTGTATCTCTGGGTCCTCTCAAACTCCATTGTACATGCTCTTTGGTCAGCCAATCAAATCTAGCGCACGGAAAATGGCAAAGATGGTCACCGTTCTCAGTTGAAACCAACAATAAATCACCCGGATCTACTCCCGGTCTCCCTCATTTGCCTATATCTAATCAGATCTATGTTTTTTTTTCTAACTGATTCTAACTTTTTTCTTTTTACAAATTATTTACAAAACATCTGTATTTGCCGGTCTATGACTTTGGGAAATTGGGATCGATCTGGCATCACTCAGGCTCTAATCAGTACTATGATGCCAGTAGATAACTCAGACTATATTATACAGTCACTGACTACACTGACTATATTATATCAGTGAGTTTCCGCCCAGTCTGATCTCTAATTGACTTCCAATAGAAATATTTAAAAATGACTTCCAAAAGTATGTGAAATAATATTTGGGGAGTTACTTCCTTGGCCCATGCACAACATATATAGCCCCAGACACACAGAGAGAGGTGTAGAACAGACCTTGAAGAGTTGGGTGTGGTTGTCCATGACAAACATCACCAGGGTTTCGCCCTGGGCTCGGGTCAGCTCATTGTTCTGGACAATGGCCTTCTGGAAGGTACGGATGACCAAAGCCCGGTTGTCCATCTGACAGATAACAGCGAGTCAGTAGGCAATACCAAAATTCAGAACACTTTGAAAATAAATATTTTACACCACAGGCCCAAACTTGAACACCTTGAAATGTTGGATGTTTCCAGGAATATCTGTTGTTAACAAATTATGCAGGCTTTAGCAGAAACCTTGTAATCTCCATATTATTATTTTAGAATTAGTTTCATAAATTAATCTGAACTTTGAATGCAAAAGTAGCAAAAATAACCAGTCTACGAGCTTGGAGATTGGCTATTTTTATATTGTTATTATTATATGTCCATGTCAGGTTGAATGTAGTTGAGTCTGTGGGTTTATAAATATCTAACCAATGAATGAATCGTAAATAATAGATATACTGGATCCATTGAAACAAATCTTATTTGTCCCCATTTCCTGAAAAGTAATACAAGGATTAGGTTTCCATCCAACAGCAACGATATAATCTCTTCATAATTCTGCTCCTAGAATCAGTTGTGTTGAGTGTGGCGTGTGTGGTTTTCCAAGATTTGGAATTGGATTTTGATCAATATTAAATGTCAGTGGTTGCATGTGCAAAGCCTTGTCTTTCCAGTGTTTCCATAGTCTACTACAATTTAGAAATACGTTGTTGCTGTATATAGTGCCGGTGCAGGGGTTACCTGCTTATGCAGACGACAGGCCTCTGGGTGAGCTGCTGTGGCCATGAAGACTAGGAGTCTACGCAGCTCATCTCTGGTACTGGCATCTAGTAGTCGCAGACACAGCTGAGATGCCCTGATCGTTTCCTCCATCTTATTGGCATCTGTAGAGAAGCAAGCAGCAAGAAGTTAAGGTCAAGATAACGCCCATACCTCACTGGTTCTAATGCCTGCTCTATTGAGGGGAAAAAAAGGATGGTTAGGACGCCCTTCTGATTCCCCTGATTGAAGTCCGAAGATGTATTTTTTTATTTTTTTCCCCCCTCAGCAACATTGTAAATACTTTCGTTTTTTCTTTTGTTTTTTTTCTCTCTCCTCTGTACTTCATCATTCATCATTTTGAAATAATGTCACCCTGATGCTGTTACATGTTGACTCAATACTGTAAGTGAAAGGTTGAAGGTAAAAATTAGAACTATATTACAGACATTCGAGATGGACACAATGGACGACTGGATGACAGGGGGGGGAGAGGGAGGGAGAGGAGGAAAAAAGGAAAAAAGAAATCTGGGAATTGCAACATCTATTTGTATTTCTGAGAAATGTTTTCCACGATATCTATTGCACTTCCAAATAAATAAATAATAATACAAAAAAAAGAGATAACGCCCATACCCCGAGGACGTGGTCACTTCTTCCTAGACTCTTCTTCCTCCTGGCTGCCAAGCTGTGAAGCTAACTTCTTCAAACGCTACTTCGCCCCCTTGCTTTTCTCCTTCTTTGTATAATTTTTGTTGGCTATTTCCATAAATGCTAGTTACTATGCAGATGTGGTTACTTGTTCAAATACAGTATATGTTCTATATTATTTACGTAGCATGTTATTTTTGGACACATTTATTTACTTGACCTTTTACCTTGCTGTGTGTTGAATAGTGTTCATGAACTGTACAATTCTTCTGTAGAACACTGGTCAACCTGCTACAAACTCCAAAGCACACCACCAAGAACGAGTGGTAGTGTGTGTGTGTGTGTGTGTGTGTGTGTGTGTGTGTGTGTGTGTGTGTGTGTGTGTGTGTGTGTGTGTGTGTGTGTGTGTGTGTGTGTGTGTGTGTGTGTGTGTGTGTGTGTGTGTGTGTGTTTGTGTGTGTGTGTGTGTGTGGTAACCATATAATTGAATCGTTCCCACTTCCAATACTAACTGGAGAGACTTGTTTTGCATGTCTTTCCTCCTCCTCCTCTTCATTTTCACACAAAACAAACATCAAACTGTAAGTACCCTTTTCAAGTCTCACCCAACAAATCCAGTATGGCAATGTTCACGTCCAGATAGCGTCCCGAGAGCAGCGGTGACTTCTCCTGTCCGCCGTAGTGCTTGGCCATGGTGTCAAACAGCAGCCTTTTGTGTCTGCAGGTCACCTCTTGGTCTCCCTCGGAGGCTGTGGTGGCGCTGCCCTGTTGGCGGAGCTGCTCTCCTGCCACCACGATCACTTGATCTGGGAACAGCTCCAGGCAGTCTGCGGCTGCCGACAGCCACCCATCCAGCCTGAGGAAAACAAAGCCATCAAAATAGTAACCTTGGACGAGACAGCTCAAAAATGTATATTAGTCGTGCACTGTGAGCTTGTATATCTGCTATTTTTCTAATAGCCAAGGCTAAAATCTAAAGTTACTTAGATTAAATAAAGGAGCATTCAGTGATTTGGGTGATTTGGAGAAAAAAAACAGTCCACCCCGGTAACAAGATATGAGCATGCACACACTCTACAGTGGGGGGGGGGATGCAACAGGCCAACAGCATGCGCACCAAGGCCTGCCCCGCTCGATCATGATTGGAGGAAGGCCTCCTCTATCCTGATTGGATGATACTTTGTCTCCCACCACCAAAACTGAAACTAGGGTTTTTTGACCCCTGCGGTTCACTGGGAACAGGGGGGAATTAATTATATGGTCAGCACACTCTATAGCAGGGAGGATTATAAATATATATAAAATAAATAAAAAAGTGATATTTGAATTAAGTGAAATCACTGAAAATACAGTCAAATCCAACCATCATTCAAAAATATAGTTGGTCATAACTTCATAATCGTGCACCCCTAAATTATTTGCACGCAGGGTCATATCTGCCGACACAGATTCTGACTGATTCCAATATTATAGAGGACCGCAATGGAAACGAGTCTTAGGCCCTAGGGGCTTGGCCCAAAAAAGCCTGTTAATAAAGTATTAGATCAATCAATAAATAGCCTATGCTCTTTTCCAAGTGTCTGTTTTCACAACTGGTTGACTACGGAATGAGTACACAAATTAAATGTAGAAAAATGAAAAGTTTACTTTCATCATATTTGATTTGGCAATCTGTTCTAGACTGAAGTTACTAGATACAGTGACACTGATATTTGTGCAGGTGCCAATGCTCAAGAGGTTTTTGGTCAATATGTCAAATTTTCACTCCATGTCACTGCCATCCCCTACCGATTAGTCTGGGGAGGGTAACCATGTCTCCTCCGACACAAATGAAGTAACTCGCCACTTCTTTAGTTTTTACCTTAGTGAGGAGTTCCACCGGGAGGTTGTAACACATGTATAGGACACCCCCCACCTAATAGGACTCTGAGTCGGTAGTGCAGCAACAGGCTCAGAGAACGTCCACCCTGCGATCTTCCCACCCGAAAACGCAGTCAATTGTGTTTGTTGGAAGTGCCTGGTCAAACCAGAGGCACCACAGAGGATATCGGACCCCAGACACCGCATGGATTTCTGTCTGCCACACTCTGATTTTGGTATTGAGCGCAAAATGACCATGTACAGTGCCAAAATTGAAGACGGCAGGAGAAAGGGAGGGGCCGCCGTGATTGGTCTGCCATTCTGCGCTGTGATTGGCTGAGCAGCGCATATCGTATCTGTCAGAGTGGAAATCCGTTATATATATACTGTATATAACTGCCGTTATAACTGGCAGATGGGTAAAGGACCCTTCACCCAGCCTTCATGGCTGAAAGGTGTGCCATTCTGCACAGGTATTGGCTGAGCATCGCATAATGCAATGGGTGTGCCACAGGGGACACCGTTATTATATAAGAGTGGCAGCTGTTTCGTGCTCAAAATTTGAGGAGGGAATTGGCGCCAGAGGACAGAGCCTGGACCTTCCTTAATCTGGGTGGAATGTACCGACATCCCCAAACGGCTATGGACTAGTGTTTTTGAGGGGCGATAGCCCCTCTTATACTCAGCTATTAGTGTAGATTTTCGTCTTACCCAAACATTAAATTCTCTTTGACAATGAATGGAGAATTTTACGTCATAGTGTCTATTTTACGACATGATGATGTATGATGATAAGAGCGGCCTTTTCATGTTCATTTCACGACACTGATCAATGACACAAGTCAACTGGAGCACTGACTGGAGTAAACTGAGGCTCTGGGGCAGCTCTCTGTCCAGACAGGTGTTGGAGATGACCAGGTCAGGATGGATGGACCCCAGGGGGCCACCGCCTGCAGCCTGGGGTCTGGCTGGGGAGGTCAGGATGCAGTCCAGCACTGGAAGCTCCACTATCTGCAACAACTGGAGAAGTGTCTGCTGTCTCCAAACTGCATCCACCACTATGGAGAGACAACAGCAATGTGGAAAAAAAGAGATGTTGAATGAAATTCAAAGTGCAAGGCAGGCTGCACATATATGACAGAAATGTCAAAGCACAGAACCACCTGCCCAATAGGAACCTCTTTCTTATTGAGCTGCTAGTGGTTCTGTGCTTTGACATTTCTAACATTAGCAAGTACACAGCCGACTTTAAGATGTGTGTGTGTGTGTGTGTGTGTGTGTGTGTGTGTGTGTGTGTGTGTGTGTGTGTGTGTGTGTGTGTACATGGGTCTCCCAGTCTATTCAGCTCTCTAACAGAAAATACATTTTCACTGGTGTATGTCAATCTTCAGCCAATCAGGAGAAAGTACCCATTTATCAGATTCAATTTTAGTTTTCTAGTGTTCCAGTCAAAAATGTGTTTTTAATTTGCATCATCATCACTTCCAATTTCTCGTGTGTATCCTGTCTCCTGTGTGAGTTCTCCCTTCAGATTGCACCAAATTGATATCTTGACCATAGGTGAATATGTTCAAATTAGCAGATATATAAGCTGATTAAGCTCACAACATGTCTGAATGCAATGCATTGCGAGCTCATATAGATCTGCATTTAAAAATGTAAAACAATAAAGAATAAGGCTTATCACTGGCACAAGTCTCCAAGGCTGGATGAATCTTACCAGCTTTAGAGAGGAAGGTGGAGGAAGACGAGGCGGGGTTGAAACGCGGGGGCAGGGAGGGATGCAGATTAATCGTCTTCAGGAGCCTCTCAACCCTCCTGTCTGAAGGCCCTACCGCAAGGGGATTCGATATGGTCCGCAGCTCATTTAACCTAAGCACAAAACATGGAAGGAGGCAATATACTCATTATACTGCACATGAATACGCATTCACATGTATGTGTATGCTTGCCATCAAACACACCATTTTGCATCACAAATGTGCACCATACCCACGATCAATGCGCTAGAGTTGGTACCGAGCAGAGTTCAATGGTTTGAAATAGCAATAAGCCCAGGTCCGATTCCCAGGACGATTATTTTTTGTGCAGACATGGCTGTGTTTTGTTAGGGCAGAGGGGCTTTATGGATAGCTTGTAGAAATGGTGTAATGGCACCGGATCAGGAGTCACAACCATAACCAGTCATCATTATAGGGAAAACTTTTTTCAAAGATATTTTAAAGGTAAAACAATAAATAAAATATTGGAAATAGCACATCCACAAGCTCATAATGTGCCACCCACGATGCCATGTGTTATGACTTACCAGATGTTTTCACCAGATGTTTTGACCGATAGATTATCTTGTCAAAAAGAACCTATTCGAAAAATGTTCTACAAGCTTATAGATCTGCCATTTTTGAAACAATCTTTTGAAAATGTTCACCTACTGTACAAAGACATGCCAAATGACCACGGCAGATGGTAGGGGGTTAAAAACCAGGAAGCATCGGCTGCATAATTGCCCATAACATGGACATAATATATGTTATAGGAAAGGAAAAAAAAAGTAGTCAAATAACCGATATCAATATACTGTAGAATTACATTTGACCTACCTGGACACTCTCTTGTTCTTCCTCCTCTCCGGCTCCCCGGGCACCATGTTTTCAGCGTCGGCGCCGCCACCACAGGCACTGGTGGCGGAGCCGGGCAGTGCGTTGCAGTCCAGGAAACGGTAGAGGCTGGAGCTGCTGTCCTCGAAG
>OOFJ01017650.1:0-10464 GCA_900323375.1 Benthosema glaciale | reverse complement strand
CCCCATCCCCCCAAGGCCCTGCCAGAAATCATCAGAGAGCTAATGTTCAATTATGTCCACCATTTATAACCCTTCCGTGTGGGGAAATGACTGGCCGAGGTTAAAACGATCCCCATCACTTCAATATCAACGTCCTAAAAGGCTTTGACCAAAGGAAAGAAGTGACTTCTTGCTAAAATTAGTGCCAGGAGTCCTCCTCCGGCCAAATAACTCAACCGCCGAGTGTGAGATATTTCACTATGTATTGGCTTTTCCCAACTCCTAATGGCACTATCACAACGGCCATCACCTTACCATAATATGAATACACATCTTTACCACGGCGGCTTTCCTGAATTAGCATTATTGACTTAAAGGTGCGTTTAACTGCTCCAGTAATGGTTAATGGAAGGTTAATGTTCAAAGTCACAAGATAAGGAGAGGGGCTTAAAATATATTTATTGATCCTGGTATAGGTCTACGGGAGATTTCAGAGATGATTAAATATATATTTTTAAGACCCCTGCTCTCGCCGCTCCGTCCTTCCCCACTAATAACGGCAATTTGTGTGCATTTTGCTGATTGATCTTAGGTGCATGATATTGAATCGATACTACTATTGCAGCAGAACTGTGCACTGTACTTAGCAAAGGAGAAATATCAATACAATAGATAAGAGAATATACCTGTTGACAAATGGCTCATTGTCGGGTGCAAACCTTGTCCAAAACCGTTACTTTTCAGGAAAAGTAAACCTATAATCTCTACATTGTAACTTTGTGTTTATTTTTTTAAATAAATTAACACTTTTCTCGATCATACAGCGTCACACAAGCGTCCACTCGAGCTTGTCAATCTGCTACTTTTGATGCTTTTGAATTTCAATCCTGAAAAGTTTTTGACAGTTTTGGTTTCCACCCAACAGAAACTATAGCTAATGTAGTTATTATTTAGTCACATGGCTTAAGGTCCCACAGGGGTCTAACCTCGGCCCACTACACCGAGAATATCTTCGCCAAAAATAGTTTCACAGTTCAGTTCAAAGCAGCTTTATTGGCTGAAAACATACATTTGGCCGTGGGTTCGACTCCCGATCCCGACGCCCCCGGAAAGTGAGGGGTACAAAATTGTGATTGGACTGCATGTGATGATGATGTATATGATAAGAGAGATTTTATTAGTTTAAGTTTTTTCAATAATGTTCAAAAGCTTGTAGGCCCTATTTGGATAAAGTGGCTAAATTCTTTGCGATGGGGGGACCCCCTGGGACCCCAACAAGGACCCCTGGGGGTCCCCGGACTCCACTTTGAGAACCAGTGCTCTATGCACTGCACCGTACTCAGATGCCACAATGTAGAAATCCTATTTTACAAGTACAGGGACTGCGGTTCACGTCACCCCTTGCCATTGAATTTTAGACCTCTACACTTGCCATAGACAAACCACATGCTGTGCTGACCCTATATCAAATGTAACTCTCTGGTCTGGTGTGAACAGACAGAGACCCCATCAGAGCTGACGTTGACCAGAAAGAGAACTCTGAGCGCAAAACAAACTCCAGTCTATTTTCTGTCGGTTCACTTCTCGGTCCCACATGGCGAGGATTCGGTTCAGCTTGTTTAATAAAAGGACTATAACGTGAAAAGACCTGGTAAAAAAAAAAGGCAATCAATTCAATCTAAAGGAGTTCAGTGAATCACAATACGATACGCTTCAATTGGTTGGTTTTTGACACTGGTGAGGGTTTTACTCCAACCTACGAAATGTGTGTGTCTGTCTGTTGGAACCATTACCTGCACAGCAGGAGGGAACTCGTGGGGGTCAAGAGGTCGCACGCTGCCACGGTTGCCATGACAGCGTTGAGGAAAATAGCGTTGATGTTGAGTGGAAACCTTGCATGTCCAAAGAAAACGTTACTATAGGAAATGGGAGGGAAAATAACAATATGGGGGCTTTCCCCATGTATGGGGATTTTGAGTGATGCACTGACGGACAAAAACGCACGATTCCATAGTTATAACTGCGGTCGCAATAAATACATTTAGTGCAAATGTGGCCAGATGTTTATTTTTTATTTTTTATGCCATATAGCTGGCTGCCACATCAAGCCAGATGTTGGAGGGGCTAGCGGACCTCAACAATTCAATTGCAACTTATACTGTATGTTGTTTTGTTTACTATTGAATGACAGTACAGTACAGTACAGTACAGTACAGTACAGTACAGTACAGTACAGTACAGTACAGTACAGTACAGTACAGTACAGTACAGTACAGGCTCACTTGCCTTGTGGTTAGAGTGTCTGCCCTGAGACTGGGAGGTCTGGGTTCGATTCCCCAGCCGGGTCATATACACTCTTACCTCATTGATCACCAAAAATAATGTATTTAAATCTTTATAAAGATACCAAGGATTTGTCAGTGATGCGACATTAAAATTTCTGCATCCGTGCTACTTCTGTGTTGCAAACTTGCATAGCAATGATTGGTAACCTTTCTTATCGTGGCATTTCTATGTGCTGTGTATTAATCACTACAAGTTGTATTTTGTCACACTTGCGCTAACGAAAGACCAAAGGATTACTATTTAATGTCAATTCAAGACAGTTGACATTTATGATTATTAATTATTTAATTAAAAGTACAAGATGTAACCCAGGTAAAGTAATGCGTCACTCTGCAAGTTAAACAAAAGTGCTAAATACAGTCATGCATAGTCTTGGAACGGTCATCAGGCTAATGTTTCCTTTTTTGTATTGACCATTTTATGAACTGACAGCTGGTCCGTAGTAGGCCAATAGAAAGGTTGGGAACCCCAGTCTTACAGTAAAGTACGGAAAGAGAAATAAATGGTGTATTTACATAGCACCTTTATCCAAGGCGATTAGCATACTGCATTACATTCACCCATTCACACACACATTCATACACCGATTGCGGCAGTTACCATGCAAGGTACCAACCAGCACATCGGGAGCAATTTGGAGTTCAGTGTCTTGCCCAAGGACACTTCGACACCTAGGCAGACAGGAGGAGCCGGGATTCGAACCACTGACCAACGGATCATTGGACGACCTGCTCTACCTCCTGAGCCACAGTCGCATTCATTGAGGATATCAAACGAGCGGCCGACGCAGAGAGTGTCCATTCTGTGACTAAATATATAAAAATATAAATAAAAAAACAACACCACCACCACCAACAAAAAAAAAACTGTGGGCCATCATCAATTGAGCCAAGATTAAAAGAACAGCCAGTTGCATTGGTGGAGTGCATCAATTCGGCGCTTTACAAAAGAGGCTTGCGTTAAGTGTTGGCGATGATGAGGAGAGGCTAGATCCTCTAGTCTCTACATAACCTCTCCCCTCACTCCGACAACAAAGCGTTTTTTTTTTTTTCTTTGTTTTTTTTCCCAACCTCTTTGGTTTTGGTGCACGCGCATAAATACTAGCCGGAGCTTGTCTGCATGTTAATTCCCTACGTCGTGAATAATATACAACGACGTATAAAGCTACAAGGGAATGAAAAGGAAAGACAGAAAGAAAGAGAGACCCTTCTTCAATGTCACATGCAAATCACGTCCTTGTTTAATTCCAGGGAGACACGGACTGTCACATATCGTGCAGTGATCAGTCTGAAGGGAAGGGAGTGACACGGGCGTTGATTAAAAGAGAAGAGGCAAGAGAGGCCCGGGTGTACAAACAGACCGGCGCTTCATTGCTGATTGAGATATAGGCAGAGCTGACCTAAATGATGTTCCTGCAGTGCACGCTGCCTCCTCCTGCTCTATTAAACCACACAGCGTTTAATAGAGAGTCCTCAAGGAGATCCGTTACGCACGGCCTCGCTCCACAGACCCGCCGAGAATCTGCTGTGTTTTCCCAGCAAATTAATTAAGTCCACTTTTTTTCCTCAAGAGGGGAGAGGCGGAGAGGGAAGAAAATTGATCAAGTGAGATCACCTCTCCCATACGCTCTAATTTGGCTCCCGGCTTCAGAGAAAAGAGGAAAAAAAAGAAAAGAAAAGGTGACGCCAGGCCAACGTCTTTAAATATAACCTGTTGAAGGTCACGTTTGAAGATGTCAGCTTGTTAGAATTCACAGGGCCTTGACATTCAGTCGTGATTACTTTTTGTTTTACTTGTGATTCTTCTGGGCCGGCCGCAGTTACAGTACTCCTGTAAAAGAATGTATGGTTCAGTCGCAGAAAACAAACCATTCTGTAGCTTGGCTGGTGGCAACATGCTTCATTTTATTACTCCTCATGTATTGCAATCTCTCCTGCGTGCGTGCGTGCGTGCGTGCGTGCGTGCGTGCATAAAATGTAATTATACTTATGTTCCAGTAAAAAGTTTCGTAATTGTGACAATGTTGAAAATGTTGAAGGGATGGATGCGCACATTTCAATGAAACTTTTTGTGGACATTGACTGGCCCGGGAAGAGGACTACCGCTTATGCTAGGTTGAAAAGGTTGAAGGTCAAGGTCAATGTCAAGGTAAAGGTATAATGCTAGCTATAGAGAGATAGAGATGAATGAACACTAGTCAGAGTCAAATGAACACACTTCTTACATCAACAAAAGGCACCACGACAAGCTCATTGTGTTTTCATGTGCCATGGTTTCCCTCGCACCGCGGGACACAGCTCTCCATGGACACACCTATAGACTCACTGATCGATCTCCTAAACATTTCACTCAGCTATGAGGACTTGAGGAGACCATCCAGCAGCCTACTGCTATAACTGGAAGCAGTTAGAGCAGTGCTTTTCATGTCACCGTTCATTATATATTCAGCGTTTGAGCCATGATCCACCACTTGATGAGATATAGCCTCTCAGACCCCAAACTTACAATATTTTGTTGTCGTTGGATAAGATTTTGTCCACAATTCCACATGCTGTATTGATGTGGTAACATTAGGAGAGATGCAACAGGCAACGGGCAAATGTCACTCCGCAAAACATTTATTTTGCATTCTCTATTTTGTGTATAGGCCTACCTTCTTGTAAATTGAGTAATGCAGATGTTAACTCTTGAGAATGTAAAAATGTTACACTCTCAAGAGTTAAAGATCTACAAGGGTGCATTTGGTTACCATGAACTCTCCATCATTTACTTTGTAGCTGGGGACCACCTAGAATCCCCTTAAGGACCACTTGGTGGTCCCTGGAACACTGGTTGAGAACCACTGAGTTAGAGAGTTGAAAAGAAAATGGTATACAGTAGTATACCATCTTCTCACATCACTACAATCATGAGACTGACTTTCTTTCTTTCTTTCTTTCTTTCTTTCTTTCTTTCTTTCTTTCTTTCTTTCTTTCTTTCTTTCTTTCTTCTAACTACACATTCATCCCATGGTTTTTGGTGTGGTTGTCCTCATATCTGGACAACAATAGGAGCACTCTGCCCCGTCCCGTCCCGTCCTGTGTGAATTTGGTCTCTATTGTCGAAGGGAGACAGTCAGGAACCCAATCAGAGCCCAAGAACCTGGTGCAATCAGCCCGGGCAGCCCATCCAACCGAGGGCATCTCTCTACAACCGTGTGCCCCTCGTAAAAAACAAAAAAAAACAAAAAACATGCCTGGTCAGAAATCAGCCGACGGCCCGTTGCAGCGTTGCTACTGTGCTCACATGCATTCATGAGGTCATGCATTTTAACATCTGTCACCTCAATGCACAATCAAGATCAACCTATACCCCGCCTGGCCACACTTTTTTTTCTGTTTTGATTTGTCTGTCTGTCTGTCTGTCTGTCTGTCTGTCTGTCTGTCTGTCTGTCTGTCTGTCTGTCTGTCGGGTGCAGTACTAAGTTCCGTCTGTCTGTCTTGTATGCCCATATAGGCTATCTGGAGAGATCCCTCAAGAACGTTATTGTCCTGGGTTTACAGGAATATACGCGCAAGCTCCAAAATGTTTGTTCTCCTGACGCAGAGTGAGGTCAGTGCCATGAACTGACCTCATCCCTGATTCCCTGCAGGCAGACTCATCATTGATGACTGACTATCCGGCCTGTCATTGTTGTGCAGCATTGAATAAGGTTGCAGACACAAGCAGCCGGAATGAGTTATCTCAGACTGATGGCTGCATATAGGGTCTGCTTTTGAGATGGTGTGAGAAGCTCAGTCACTTTAGAGCGACTCGGACGAAAGCAGCTGCCCCAATTTGCATGGAGAGGAAGGAGCAGCTTTTTCTTTCGTAATATATAAATAATGGGGAAAATCAGGCAGGTTGAAAAAGTTGTGCGCGATAGAGCATCGCCTCTCATGCTAAAAGACAGGTGCTCCCCCACTCCGGACCGTTCTTCTCCTGCGAGCGCGGCTAGCTAAAAGTCGGGGTGTCCTTTACTAAATCGCTGCTTGTCTTGCTGCCTGCTTTGTTGAAATATGGAGATAATGATAATGAGCTTTTCATACATAGAAATGTAGCTCAAAGTGCTTTACAATAGCAAACATTCTAAACACATTAAACGTAGGTGCTGAGCAATACATCTCATAAGATGCTAGGCTACTACTAAGTTCAGTAAAAAAAAAAGTGGGTTTTCGTTGATGCCTAAACATGTTGACTGTGCTCGCCTCCCTGATTTCTATAGATAATGGGCCCTATATCTTGCGTCAGAGGCACTAAATCCATAATTTGGGGATTTAGCATTGCGTAAGAGGCGTTCGTTCCCCCATAAAAAGCTTGTGCCACAGCCTAAATCCCTAAAACACCTAGCTACGCATACATTATGCATAGGTGTGGACCTTTGGGCGTTACAATAATGACACCAATCACTGTGCCACATGCCATTGCTATTGCCCAATCTATTACCCATTATGCCCAGTGATACCTTGCCTTTTACACTATGGCCCATGAAGAACGACGCGTTGTTGCCTTGAAATAAATGTATATTCGATACAGAGGGTTGTTTTGTGTGTCTAGTAGCTCCTCCATCATCCACTCGGTGACCAACAGAGTCTCGCTCGCAATAAAGGAGGGACTGAAGAAAATGAAGGATCTTTATTGATAAAAAAAAATCTGTAATTTCCTAAATCATATTGTGAACCTAGTATCCTGTTTCGAATCGTATATTGATTGTTGAGTGAATTGTATGCTTACTGTATAAGCATCACTAATTTCAAAGTCGACTATACAACAGGGAGCCAACGTAAACTAGTCTAGTCTGGGCTGATATGGTTGCATATTCAATTTCAGATACAAGTTTTCTGCCCGACAGGCGACAGCGGCAACATAGCTGTGCCTGCTCAGTGCAGCTACTGTATATAGTGTTGAAATGTCAGGCTTGGACTGTGAACAATCCAGGAACAAAATTAGCACAAGTGTTTAGATTCCATTTTTACGAACAAGATGACATAATTGCAGTGTCTTTTGTGACACTCGGCACTTAGAGAGGAGATACCAGGAGACGTCAGCGTTCGTCACATAATTACCCTCCACATCGTTACTGTCTTACATAATTAATAATTAAGTCACGATGTCTTGCTGTATACACCCGGCAAATTAACGGGTACTTGTAAAGCCTTACATAGAGGGCTCGCCTATATCTATTTTCCACCAAGATGTCCCATTTTGGCGGAAAATTACACAGCCTTGCTTGAGCACGTCCCGTCCCCCCCCTCCTCCCCCCCTGGCTCTGTGCTGCCATCAATTTTCTCCAAATTGCAGTAATAGTAGGAGACAGTTGGACACAGCATAGCCTGATGTGTGTGTGCGTGCGTGCGTGCGTGCGTGCGTGCGTGCGTGCGTGCGTGCAACGGGCATTGGTTCTCAAAGTGGGCCATAAAGTAATTAACATAGCATCACAATATGCATGGCTATAAAATATACTAGGGCTGGGACTTGATTAAATATTATAATAATTAATTATTTTTCAATTGCATATCAATATTTGACCTGAGAAGCTTTTTTTGGTCAATTAAAACATATTTTGGTATACCAGTGAATTCTTTTTAAATCAAATTTTCCCATCATCCACTGGGCCAAGCAAAGCGGTCTGATCAGCTTCTTCTCCCATTGAGTGCACCGGTATGATCGGTACGCCTGAAATTCATCCAGTTCTGTGGTGCAAAAACTATGAGCTAGAACTAGTTTTCTTAGTTTTTTCACGTTATTGTTTCTGTAATTAATTACTCTCAAATAATCAGTTAAAGTCCCAGCCCTATGAAAATTACATTACAGGGATCTTCTTTTCTGGCTCGACACAAAACTTTTCCAGATGGGGTTCGGGGCCAAATACATCTAATTTTGGGGTTCTTGACTTGAAAAAGGTTTTCTACCCATTCTTCAACCTTTAAAGTTGCAGACCACATCCGTGGTCATCATGTGGGCATACCTTTTGTGTAATTATGAAAAGTCCATGAAATCTTAATTTTAATCGTAATTTTGAATTACTACCTGAAAACTAAAACGTGCTGCGTGATGACGTGTAGAGGCCCACATCAATAAAAGCCAATAGAAATTAAGCTCACCCGTTTTTATTCCCATTTCTGAATCGTCCTCCAAACACAGGTGGTTTTGATTACAGAACTAGTCCGTTTTTAATCTCATTCAAGATGACATCCAGACAGTGTATTACTCGGTTTAAACTTAATCATCACGCAAAACATTATAGGGTGGAAATAAGCCACATAGCAGTAAACTGCTAGAGCTGAACACACCAGCATGCATCTTGCGTGTAGCATAGCTGCCGTCCCATAGCTATACCGTCCCTTCACCTGAAGGGATGCAACACATTGATTGGTTCAGAAACTTCACAGCCAGCGTTTCAAGGGGAAACGTCATGATAAAATGCCCACCGTTTCCGCTTCACTGCACCTTTAATGGCGCTATATAACCCAGGGGTCCGCAGCACTTTAGTGGTCCACGGACCATTCACCAGCCCACGTGGAAATACATTTATTTGATTCTATTTGATTCTATTCACAGATGCTATTGGAATGTACTATAGTAGCCCGGTAGACCAACCATCCCAGTGCAATTTCAAGTTCTTAGCGTGGGCAGCATTCCTTTTTGGGGTTTATGATCCGATCGGGAGTGGATGATATCTTATACGTCATGTTGTAGTCATTGTTTTATATTAATCAGGCCAGAACCCCCAAACCAGAACTTCCTTTCCCTCAAACTGGAAGGATAATACCTTCCCAATTAAAGTGTGATTCGCTTTCTCATAGCCTGTAATGAGAATAGCACTTCCCTGTGGGATATAACAAAGGTACAGTATATGTCTCTGGAAAGCACATTCACATTTCTTTTTTCTTTTTAGAAATGAGATGAGATAAGATATATTTTATTAATCCTCGAAGGGAAATTGAGATGTTACAGCAGCATAATGTGACACATAAAATGAAAAACTAAAGGTACTGGACAAACAGAAAAATAACAGACATAGGAGGACAAAAACACACTCTGTCTGATGGCAGTTGGCATGAAGTCTGTACCGCTCCGTTTGCATCCTCAGGGGGAAGCTGAGCCTTCGACTACAACATGACGTAAGATATCATCCGCTCCCGACTGGATCACACAGCAATTTAGCAACACAGACCAGGCTTTAATTCCTCCGAGGTGGAAAGCCTGGTGACGCGAGGTTAGCTTTTAACTAACATCAGTTAATTCTGCTGCTTGTCAGAATAAGACATCCTGCTTCTAGAAGTGATAGTAGTAATGTGTTGTAATCTAAGTTCATTATATCAAGAGTCCAGAGATTAACAGTGACCCAAAACATAGCATATTATTCAATTCTTTCTGAAGTCTAATAGTAGACTGGGTTAAGAAACAGCATATTTAATGCTTACAAACTGGGACCATGTGATATGAATATCAACAGCAAATGAACAATGATAAAAGCAGATACGACCTGTTATATTGCGAAACTGTGATTTCGCTCCATATCAGCTTGTTGTTCGGGGCGCCCCTTGAAGCGCAGGGCCAGCGCTGTCATGTCTGTCCTGGAGAGCTCTCCTGTGTCTTTACTTACACTACATAGAAAATCCTCTGTCTCTCTGTGACCTTCATAAGCACAGCTAGAGTGCACACTCTGGTCTCAAACCATTGCTCTTCCTTGAACGCACCTGCGGATCATACCATGAACATTTGCAGTTTCTGCACACTCTGAGTTATATGAGGGTCCTTGAAAATGAAACATTGGAGAACCACTGTATTGTGGTCACCTGGTCTCCACAGTGTCACAGTAAATCAATCAAACCTAGAGTTTGACATTCAGTAATTTAGGTCTTATGATCAAAATAAGAACATTATAATGTTTTTTGTTTTGTTTTTTGTCGATGACCCCTATGCAAGTATGAAGAGTATATGATATGTGGGTTAATAATAATAAATAGGACTGCATATGTAATGTATTTCAATCTGTGACAGCGGCACAAAGTGCCACGCCGTGATCTTGTACATCTGCTATTTTTGAGTAGCCAACATATAAATGATAAAGTGGTTAAAATAACTGCATGCTACGTTAACTGCTTCCGCTGCAGG
>OOFJ01017646.1:0-10626 GCA_900323375.1 Benthosema glaciale | reverse complement strand
CCCCCCCTTCTAGCAACATGATTTACTTCTGCCACTAAGGCCACTTCATCTCTTTTGCTTCTCAAATCTTTAGTGTAGCTACTCATTAACTGGTAGAGTTTTGAGAATGGTATGCTTTGGGAGGACATCAATTTCAATACTGCTTGTACTGGGATCATTTTAATAAGTATGGCAAATTCCTCTGCAAGAGAAAACTGAATAAAATCTGATTTCATGTCTTTGATTCATTTTTATTAATTGTTTATTATTACTGAGAAAGTGCATAATTAAAACAGGTCGCTAGCAGCTACTGTACTTTGCATCCGATGTCCTTGAACAGGTTAGACACAACCAAAAAAACTCTATTAAACAAACAAATAACACAACACAAACATTCTATCCATGTAAATAAATGGCTTTTGACAAAACTTGAGAAGCTTTCTGACTTTCTAATGTTTGTGGGCATTTGGTTCCATTTCTATTGACCAAAGCAAGACTTAGACATTGTTGTCTGTAGTAGTTTACAAATTAAGTGAGCCTTGAACAGCTGAATGCTCAAAGATAGTGTAAACCTCTTGGCAGAAGTGTCAAAATGTGCAAGAGAGAGATTATGTATCTTTAGCAGCTGTGGAAAGTAGCAGAAGGTGCACATCAATAGGTAGGTGTATACATCAAAAGCACTTCTATTCCATACAGTACATCATTGGCATTTGAGCAGCTGCTCAGGATTCTTCTGTTGTTTTATATATTTTTATTTATATATTTTTTTTCATCACAAAAAGTCCTATACTGTATAAGTGTATATGAATTGGAGTGCTCTTGTTAGTCCGATGTCCCAATAATCCAACATTACTAACCCTACCCCAAACACTAACCGCAGGCGGAAGCTATATGGTTGAGTCTTAACCGGCCATGTAGGTTGGACTAACAGGACCTCGGACTAATGTTTGCCCCCCCAACCACACCACCTTATGCAACATGCATACTTCAGCCAGAGATTAATTTAATTTAGTTATAAATTTGGCCAAAGCCAAAAGAATGAAACTGATACAATAGGCTTTAAACTAAAGTGTTTCAATTGGCCAGCCAAATGGGTTATCGGTATACACGTGAGATTGCACTAATTGTAATCTGTTCATGACAATTTGGTGTTGTTATCTGAACCAACTCTCCTAGAGAAGGCACGCCTGAAGCCTGTCCTAGACAGATTTCTCTGGACGTAAAAAATAAGCTTTTTAATAGGGCCTTCACAGCAGGGCCGATATCCCGCACTGGTCAACGTGGCCTCCCCGCCGTTATCACACTTAGGTTCTGGGACGAGCTCCTTCCATAGCATCTCCACAGAGATGGCCCCTTGCAGGATGTTATGGCTCAGCACTGTAGCAGATTAGAAACATTTAACTTTATCTGACACCTTGCATTTCCTCAGCTGCCTGAGGTGGTACAGGCGATATGAGGAGATAGTCAACGTATAGACAGCTAATGTTACTGTTGTGTCATTTAGAAAATGTGTTTGTGGATGTTTTTTCACCACCTCTTGACATAATGATTTAAGACCTGGAATGTAGACATTGTGGTAAATCAATCAGCTGCTCAAATGACTAATGAATCATGGTTTGCTCAATATTCACTTGCTTCCCTAGAGACTCCAGTCATAGTAAGTGATGTACAGTACAGTACTACTGTATATGTGCATGATTTATGTACATGTATGTACTGTATGTGCATGTAGAGTGCAATATTGGGTGTTAGTGGCAGTTTTCTTTTTAATCTTTATAATGGACCTCTGCTTTTCCCCCTACGTGGGGGTTAATTTGTTTCTCCAGCATTCATTTAGTGGGGTCTAGTCGAGTGTCAGTACTTATATATCATATGATGCAGTGTCCTTATGGCTCAACATGCTCATGCACCAGCTTAGATACCAGCGTGCTGGTGAAGAAATCGGGTTCAAATCCTTCACACAAGCTTTACTTTTACAATGTGGCTCTGCAGGATGCAATTCGTCTATGAGAGGGTCTGTATGTGTGTGTGACCGGAGCTAATCTCACGAACTGCTGGACCAATCAGTGGCAATCTTTGTATGCATGTTGCCACATACGTACCTCCACACATACAGTATGTTTTATACTTTTTGAAATGTTTAGTAATGTCAATAATTGCCCAAATTTTGTCATGCTGCACAGATACGTAATATATATGACTGACATCATTAGATGAATATGACTAGGCTGGTCACTTGAAGTCTGAGATTCACATTGTTTTTACCTGTACACTATGTCAGTACGTCATAGCCCTGCCAGCTCATTGGCTGGAGGTACATGTTTGGTTTTCCATGTGAGACTGTGGTTAAAATCCTGGGTATTAAATTGGTGCATTGACCCAGATTGCGTTTCCCTGTGGGGGGAGGTCAAAGGGGGGTGAATGAACAGGAACGGAGTAAACATGCAAGCTCATAAGCCCAAGATCGCCCCTTGCAAGGAGGGAAATTGCTGTACTGTACAGTACATGACTAGTTTCACGTGAAAAATGTCAAATCCTGGTTGTTCCCCATCATTAACTAACTATAACAACAAATGGTATCACATCACTAGATGCACTTCCATGCAATGGTCCAAACATCGTTCGTTTTGAAAGAAACAAATATTTGCATGCAACATGACACTTTGTGAGCTTGTAGATTGTAGAGATGTGGTGTAGATTGAAATAGAACGCACATACGCAGGTCTGTTTCACTAAGTACAGTATAGTGGGTAATTAAACTGAAGTGATATTGATCAACTCCAAATATTATCAAAGTATTGTGCGGCACCCCTGGATTTCATCACAGCACCCACTTTGAGAACCACTGCTCTACACTGAGCTCGAGTCCTCCCAGCTATTTCCTCTGGACCTCTGATTTGTTTGCATGCATGTGCACGCGCATGCGTCGTGTGTGCATGCATGTGTATGTTCTACAAGTGCTGGTGTGTTCTCTTTATCTCCCACACACACATAATACAAGTGACAGTGATGTGATATAACATAAGTGAGCCCATAAGTCTCCACTGGCCTGTGTGTTTTATGTCCATTAGGCTGACTATCCCCATTCTGTCACCGGTCCTTTGTCTTACGCTAATGTTCACCATATCTGTTGCATTCAACAGCAGCCTCAGCTCAACATTTTCTGAAATGGAAAAATATGTTTGGGTTTAATAAAATTGTCGTTGGATGTATTATCAGTTTGTTAATTCATTGTCCTGTAATTTGTTTATTTATTTACTCAATGTGGAATGGCTCTAGACCTAAAAACTGTTTTTGTTGGCAGTGGCTTGGCACTCACATTCGGGAAATACCTGACTATTTGAATTTCATGATGATCCTTATTATAACTGGCACAGTTGATATGGGCGCTTTCTGAAATTATTATGATTGCACGGACCAGTGATTTCTCAGTTCTCCTCATGTATACTTTTCCTAACCAAACACATCGGTAAATATTTCAATATTACATTATGTACCATTGGTAGTCAATAACAGACTACAAAAGTTAAATCTGTGTTCTTTGTTTATACAGTACAGTATACTCAAACTACCTTCTGAAACAACTGCTTCTGACCAACCGTCTGACAAATGGTGTAACTTCATCAATCAGTGACACTATGACAGACTTGGAGACATTTGTGTTTGTAGCACCAAAAGACATGAAATAGCAATACTCTCCTGTAAATACCCACTCACAATCCATTTAAACCACCTCCACATATTGATTTGCCCATTGTTGCCTTTTTTTCTTTCTTTTTTTCTTTTTTTACTTATAGTGATTGAAAATGAAAAGTGTCCTGCTGTGCATATATACCTCTTCTGGCTTGAGTTTGAATGCAGTCTTTTGACAAGTGGATTTCCAAGCCTGGTACAAAGGTGTTTTCCTAAAGATTGCTTGGTGGGTTATACTGTACCGTAGGCATCATTGTTTGATAGACCATATACAGTAGGAGAAACAAGATAGCTAGAGCTGTTAGACACTTAACCGGTAACACTGTCTATATGGTCCTATAATGCATTATTATACAGTAATTGCATTTATAATGCATTATACAAATTGTTATACTTGTTATACACACAATAATATACTTAATAACTGTTTATATCAGTGTTGTGCTGGTCATAATGAAGTATAGGTTCAGCAGGCTGAGGAGAACAATATCTCAGTTCGTAAGGACCACAGATAGACAGACAGGTATAACTATACTGTATAGTAAAAACAGAAAGCAGGCAGGGTTTCAGACAGCATTGCATACACATTGCTGTGGTTTGTTGACAGTAGCAGCCAGGGTGTACCTTCTTGTTTGGCATTGCAGTGGCCACACCTTGTCTGCTACTGTTTACCCACAGTCCTCCATGGCAGAGGGTGGCTTCTCTATTAGTTTATTTGATGTTGTAACTGTGAGAAATGATTAGAAATTATTTTCACAGATCTTAAACAACTCTGCCCAAAAGATTGTGCATTTGCCTTTTTTGGACAAATGTATTGAAAATGTTGGACATGTACACGGCGTTGATGGTTTTAAACCCTTGCAGAAGCTATGTTTAGCCATGGCCTTGACAAGCTCCCGAGTTCTGGCTAATTTGGAGATCAGTTTATGCGTGGTTGAGGGAGTTATCTTCTTCACAGTATACTTAGCAATCCTGGCTCGCGAAGACAAAGAAATGCAGTGAATGCTTTCGTTAAAACGTCAACTCTCGCAATCAGACTCTCTCCGCATAACCCAGAAGCATTTCTTTAGCAAGATAAGCTCACCTTACAAAAATGGCCTTTCAAGTGTAATGTGTGTATCCACTAACCGCTATTTGAAAAAAGCTACAGTTTCATACAACATGAGATGTTTGAGAACTTCTGCAAATCTCTGCCTCAAAACATTCTGTGGAAATTAGCAGACATTTATGCAGAGAATGCATTCTTATGTGACTTTTTATTATTATTGTGCCCTGTGCCCGTCGACCACCGGCCTACTTTGGAACGAAGCAAGTTGGGAACCTAGTATACGATACCTGTTAACCACCTGTCTGTGTCCCTTTTGTGCCCATATTATGGAGATATCTGTATCTGTCTGCCTGCCTGTGTGCAGATTGCAAACTGACTGTGAAAGGTCGACACCACCGAGACGTGGTGCATTTATTGTGGCCGTAGGTTACAGGTTACTATGAAAACCTGTAAAACCTGTCAGCCGTTCTGTTAGTCACTTCGTCACGCCACCATATATGCGCAATTTGGCCATCAGTCCTTCATGCCTCGTGACACGTCACGCCACCATAAATGGCCGCCAGTCCGTCACACCTTGTGACACGCTCCATATATGGCCGTCTCCATATATGAAGATCACAACACTGACCTCATCAAACCAGATCATCACTTATAGATCTGCATATATGGAGCCGGCCTGTTCTTAGGATATGTTGATCCTTCCCCACCCGTCCTTCCTCTTCAATGTCTCCCTTTTGACTGATACCTGTGCAATTGCTAAAACTAGAGTTCTCAACAGGAAAATGAAGGCCTGGCCCTACCTGGGCCCTGGGCCCTCATCAAACCCTGTACACTCAAGACACTGCCCCCGCTGCCCCCCTTAGATTTCCATGTATGGAGCTGACCTGTTCTGACATTCCATATGTTGACCTGACCTCATCAAATCCTGTACACTCAAGACATGCTCCAGTGTCTTAAGGCCAGTACAGAATTCATGTTGATCTGACCCCTGACCCCCCCATGCCAAAGCGCCAGCGCTCACCCAGCAGTCTGCCGTCACCCAGACGGATGTGTGTATGCTTGCTCTCTCTCAGGGCGTATTTGGCAAAACCCACAGGTTGAGAAAGACTGTGCTAGAATACATTTCAAAAACCCCACTGACTGTGATCAGCACACACTAAAGCAATGGCATGCATGCACACACATAAAAAGCCACAGCCAGCCTCTAGGCTGTTCCACGCACGCACGCACGCACACACGCACACTTCAACAAAGCTTATATTACAACACTTAAGTTACATCCACTTAAACCTCACTAATCTCTCTCACACACACGCACGCACGCACGCACGCACGCGCGCGCGCGCACACACACACACACACACACACACACACACACACACACACACACACAGCACAGGCATAAGTAGGTTGCTGCACAGCATGCACACACAGGCAAGAATGAGCACATAACACACAAATAGGAAACTGATCTAGGCAGTTAAAGTGTTGCCTCATCATTATAACCTATTTATCCACAAACTGTACTGATCATCCTTGTGAATATTTTTCAATTGAACACGACATGCCAGTTCCAGATAGTAATGAATGAGTTATAAGGGCTATCACACACGCGCCAGTTATTATTATTATTACTCTCTATTGCATCACTCGACTATTTCCCCCAAGAATAAAATGAGGACCAAGTGCATTTTGGTCATTATGGCATTCATTACCCAGCCCAAGGACTTTCCATGCCATGCAGTGATTATTACAGTCTCATCATCACTTTCTACCACGTTGACGTTGACAGTTTATGACAAAGGAGGTCAGAGATTATTCCCCGACCCCTCATTATTCCATAGGGACTAAAAAGGGACGGCGCGTATATCCGTCAGTTTTTGCTTTTCGCATTGTATAGGTAGGAGGAGCCGTTTTCCTGCGATTGTCTCTGACTCCTCTCTCTCTCTCGCTCCCTCTCTCATTTTTCCAAAGTTGAATTATTCCGGGCTGTCTAGTGAGCTGTATCGCCAGCGGAGCTGCTGTGCGCAGGGCTGGCTGGCTTGTTGTGTGTTGTGTTGTGACTTGTGTGGAGCGGAGCAGAGGGAGATCAGACAGGGGACCGCTCGCCTGTCACCCAATCTGTTTCGGGTCCCGACCGCGTCTTCTCTAACTTCGTTTAACGGCTGCTTTCAAGATGACAGAAGAAAAGATCGTTCGTCACATAAAGCTGGTAGGTGTCTTGAAACCCCTCCCTCCTCACGGACGGAGAGATGTCTCTCTCTGTGTGTGCGCGTGTATGATGTGTTGGTTTTCAGGTTTATTACGGCGCTCGAACGCAGAAGAAGCGATAGAACTG
The DNA here is from genome assembly GCA_900323375.1 of Benthosema glaciale. NCBI lineage: Eukaryota > Metazoa > Chordata > Actinopteri > Myctophiformes > Myctophidae > Benthosema > Benthosema glaciale. The sequence goes on along the minus strand of OOFJ01017646.1, from coordinate 3,568 downwards.
CATGGGACTGACGACTCGATCGATCCGCCGGGGACTAATTTTTCATCTAGCGGATATTTATTATTTTGTATATTAGCTCCATGACATAAAAAAAACCCCGCGATCCTCTGAATGGACCCAAATCAAAATGCGATCCAATGTCAGAGGTAGGCAGACTTCTGTGTATAATGTTCATAACTTATATAGCCTTTGGTGCTAGACTACAGGGTCGTCATTACAATTATAGGCTATTGATCACGTCGATATTGATGTATAAAATAAATGTTTAAGCCTCACCGAAAATGTACTTACATTACATAGAGTATAGACTAATAATGTTTTTTTTTCTTTCCGTTTGCTTATTAAATGTAGTTGTATTAATCTGATTACTGTGTGTAGCGTACATGTATATGTAGCCTAATAACGTTCATGGATGGAGGAGGATTTATTTTCTGCTGCGATTTGACACTTTTGTTATCAGCTCGAATCCATCCTTTTCATGAAGAATCACGAGTATGCAGGCTAACTTCTACTACACAACGAGCATGCCATATTTCACTTAACAAGACAATCCTGTTTGACTGTCATAACCTATATGCACTAAGCCTATACCACCTTTGCATTTTTGTTTTAAGCCTATTTTTTGGTATAATTTAATGGTCCAGCCATTGCCTGAAAAGGCTGTATTCCAATTGTGATTAATAGGCTATATGAAGTTGTTGTAGGCATAGGAATAGGATTTATATATTTGTATAATGTCCCTAGAGCTCATAGCTTCCTATCCCATATTAGAAAATGTGCTAATTTTAAATAGTAGCCTATTTGGATCATATACAGAAGTGTTGAGTAAAGTAATGCTGAAGGTCATCACTGAACTGGACCTCAATGAAACATTATTTTCTGGACTGGGTTGGTGTCTATCTCATTTTCAACAGAAAATAAAACTGCCCATATTATAGCTAATTCGTCTACACAGAGATCTACAGGGGCCAAACAGCACGTTTATGAATTGTGCTTCAACCCCATGCAGTCAGCTACTCTCTTCAACCCCGTCCCCATGTCAGTGCCTCTCACTCCAGTTTAGCCTGGATGGTCTATTCTACAAACACATATAGGTCTACTTAGATCAATCATTGTTTTCGGAATATTAACAGGTAATTTTGTCCAGATTGGCACAGTCTCTGTCCCTACCCTCCCTCTCTCTGTATTTCTTTTTCAGTCTCTCCCATTTCCCACTGTAGAATGATTTCCCCTCTGCCTTCAGTTCCCGACTGATGGCTATATACAGTATGTGTGGCTGGAGGAGGCAAAACAATCAATGAGAAGACAGGGGGAGATAAAGCTATATACAGTTCACTTTCTACCCAGACTGTACTGTACTGTACATGTAGTGCACCGATGTCTCTGCTTCATCATGAAGGCTTGGGGCTGCTTAATCTTTCTTGTACCATTACACAACATGCCTCATCAGGCTGATTACACATCAGTGAGCCTTGTGATTACTCCAATCTGATAAAGATGAGGATAGAGTCAAAGCTCTCTTTCCCAGCTAATACATGGTATATTCATTGGGGTTATTACAGTATAGTGAGCCTCTCTCAGTCTCTCTCTTGCTCCACACCTCCACATGTCCATGTTTCTATCTCCTGTGTCCCTCTACCTTCTATCTCCCTTTGTGCCACTTTCTGCATGTCTCCGTATGTCTGTCTCTCTCTTTCACTTCGACTTTCTCCCCGCGTGTCTTTATCTCTCTTGCTGCCTCCCTCTAAGGAATGAATGCCGTTGCCTCCGAGGCACGTGGCAAAGATCTGTCTCTGTTTTGGCTGCTATTAACCTATTTTGTTATGCCTTTTGTTCTCTAAAACCTTGGCTATTTACCAAGGATAGCCTGGGGATTTAGAGAAAAGTGGTAGCTTAAAAAGACTATTATCCAATGTGTTTTTGTGATAAAACAGAATCACTCTAGGCTACTGTTTATAACTAACTTAGGATTCATTATTTTATCAAATTATACTGTTGATACTCAAAAGACTCACTTGTCTGAATTCAAGTGGGTCAACTGACTGGTAGCAGACACAAGCATATCATGTTTTTGAAATTGTGATACACTTATGGATACTCATGTGCTACATGTCATCATGTCTTAATTTTCACGAGTACTTTGTGTACATGTGAAGGAACACGATGTGCGCGCGCGCGTGTGTGTGTGTGTGTGTTAGAGCCTTAGGGGTGGTCAGTTTAGTCCAGCAGGTGCTGATTCCAAGGAGAGCCATGAATCTGCCCCCCCTGACATTTTTTAAATCCCCATCCTCCATTTTGTGCCTCGCAATCACCGAAACATTTGTCACAGTGTACCAACTATCTGTGGCAAATCCTGACCACAGCGATTCCACTAATTCCTCTCAACAGTTCAAATAAATCATTTCGGAGGAGCAAGCACTGTGCCCTTAATGGATCCAGTGTGCTACTGAGTTTCTACTGAAGGCCATATTGGGGGAAGACGAGGATGCTAAATGAGTCTCTAAGAGCCTTTAGTATTTACTAGCTGTTACGTCAATGGATGCGCACAGCGCATTTGGGGTTATGTGCTCTCTCAGTGCCAGTGGTCTTATTCACAGTGAAATGCCTTTGCTTGTTTTCTACTTCTTTTTTGTTTGTTGTCTTTTATTGACACATCTCTCGTGCTTGTATTTGACTGAGGTCAAAGACTTGATCATTGAAGTACACAGTCTTTATTGTTAGTGCACTTTGAAATAAATAAATAAGCTTATGAATGAATAAGGTACTTCAGCGAAAATACATAAAGCAAGAAAGTGGAGATTAGCAGAGCAGACTATAGTTAATACCCAAACCAACCAGATTATGAATGATTCTGCACTTCAAAAGACTAGTTGTACCAACAGGCTTTTGTGTAATGAAATGACCTCCTCTTTAATATCAGACAGACATGCATGCATTATGAATGAAAATCCCTGGCACACTGTAATGAATTTCCAGCAACACAAACAGAGGAAGGTACGTCAGAAACCCCTTGCAGCTCTTGCTCCTCCATCCTTCTTGGGTTAATGTTCTCTGCTTGTTTCAGTGACTTGTAAGTGCATGTCAAACTTGTGTGCCACAGTGACGGGCTCATGGACCCATACCATGCCTGAGTGGCAGACACAACATAGTGGATGCAGTCAGATGGCAGTCAAAGGACTAGAAACAATTCCGCCGGCGTTGGGGGAAATTAATTATTTTCCCCAATTGTATTTTTCATCATCGCAATAGGGGTGTAATTATTCATTGAGTGTGTGTGTGTACTCTGTGCAAGCAGTAGTAAATGTAATGGCTAATAGTTTTGGATTGCACCGAGATTGAATGCATGCACAGAAAGGAATAGCTGTGAAGTAGAGGGGCTGAGTCATGGGTACAGGAAATAGTTTCCCAATGCAATAGAATATGAAGGTAGGGAAAGAAGGAATGGTGTGACAGTTGGGCTCCTGTTGTTGTATCCACACTACATGGATCTCCATGGTAGTCACCGGCTCACTGCCACTAGAACCCCCCCCCCCCTTTTTTCCTTTTTTTTCTCCCCTCCCTCCCTCCC
>OOFJ01017643.1:0-21734 GCA_900323375.1 Benthosema glaciale | reverse complement strand
CCACACACGTGCCTCCAGCGCCTTCCTTCTCCCGCCCGCCCGCCTTTTTCCTCAGACGCGACTTGGAAGAGCTGTGACTCTTCTTCTTGTCGTGGTTACGGTAGCCTGTGTAAGGTTGTGACAAGAGATAATTAAAAACATCATTCTGATCTGATGTGGGATGTTGAAGGTCCCACACAAGCCTTTTCTTTTTCTTAATGCTGTAGAATTGTATAACAAAAACTATTGTAAAAAACGAATCCCCTTGGTGGTGGAGAATTTGGTGCAACAAGCTAAAGGAAATAATGTTTGGACAAGTGATAGACATTATTTAGGAGGACACACCCGTTCTTTGCTACAAGCACTTCCAACTAATTTTGCATTACAGGCTTGCAACCCAAGCCAACACCCATTTAAGTGGTGTTGTGCATTGCTTGCCAACATATTTTGTCACAGTAATTATACCTACAGTAAGATGCCCAGATGTTTTAAAAAGAGACCTCAACTCTAACACATTCCCAAGAATTTCCATCTACCTTTAAAAAGAACTACCCAGCACAAAAGGCTTGTTTACACAGACAAAAGAAATTCAAAACAGTAACGACAGGTTTTGTGCTTTCTATTAGTATCCCATGTAGATTAGTGCCATGCCTCAGCCTGGCGCTTTGATCAACCCATCGTTTTTGTTCATGTGTTCACGTGTGTAAAGCCGTGTTGACAGCAGTATCCAAGGGCCTGGAGCACAAGAGGAGAATGAAAAGGCCAGCAGTGTTGTCAAACGCCAAAGTGCACCGCTGCCATCTCCCAGCTTTAATCCCAGCATTACCACAGATCAAGACACAGAACAAGAAGGGATGAATGGAAAGTAGGGTTGGAGAAGGGGGGCAGGGACAGATGGTGAAGAGGAAGGGGGAGAGAGTAGACTAGGCAGAGGTCACCGCGGAAGACGACCAACAGACGAGACAGAAAAGGAGAGGAAAAGGAGAGAGGCGTGGCAGGTTGGTATTATAGGACTTGATGAATCCCTGAATGTTGAGATTGTTAGCCCTTGAGCTAGGTTAGTCAGCATTAAGGAATATTAAATCTCATTTTCCAAACACTAAGCTTTGCCTAGCGTTAAAATATCAAAGAGTATTTGACATACACTATTTATTGAATATGAACTATGTATTGCTAAATGCCATGTGATATACTCCATTCTGCCATGTTAAATATGGATTTAAGTGATAGCTCATGTTTTGCTCTGACAATTCAATCATGCAGCATGCTCATCTTTTTTGCAGGTGGGGGCGGGGGGGTGATATCAAAATGACAGCATACAGTTTATAGTATACGCAATAAAAGACCAACACATTAGTAAATCATGGTATGTTTGCAGTCTTAAGTAAGGATGCAATTGAGGTGGAATATGACAGTGTGACTGTGTGTATAGAAATAATTTCACCCAATCATCATCTCAACTCACTTTCAATTAACCCATTAAAACATTTTCAATTTTTGTTGGCAATTTCAAAATGGCAGATATACAAGCTCACAGTGCGTCACTTTGTGCCATGCTGCAAGCTGGTACATCTGCTATTTTTGAGTGTTTGAAAGATGTTGAATAATTTTGAATTCTGAAAACGAGTCTTCTGATTGATAAGACATTGGTTGAAATGGCCTCAGGTCTTAATGGGTTAAAGACAAAGTATATCTCAATGTGTCATTTGAAGGTGACTGTGAAGGCGGTCTCACCTCCATTTAGGCTGCCTTCTACAAACACACGGATAGCCTTGACACAAAGCTCAAAGTTATCGGGGGTGACGTGGGCAGCGTCGCGGACAATAAAGGACAGCGTCTCCACACACTTCAAGAGAGATTTTGTGTCATGGTGGCCGAGGTCCTGTCCCAGTGTCAGGCTGTACTGGTTGACCAGTGGGTTGTTCATGGGAGCCTTGGTGCCCGCGGCTTGGCCCTTACTGACATCCAGGTCATCTTTGCAAACCTGAGGGAAGTGAAATAAAAATAGATATTTGTGAAGCACTGACCTCTAGGTCGTCCTCAGACGACCCCCATCTTCGCTTCCAGTCATCCTCCATACTGGCCAGTTCGTTGGTGCTTTGAGCACTAATCGCTCAAAATGTAATTACAGTAATGTATTATATACTGTATGTAAATGATGCCTTGGAGGTTGTTTGTGCATGCAGCCCAAAGTTAGATAGTATGACTTAAAGTTTCAAATTTAAGTTTGTCCCTTATGCAAACTATTTCCCTAAGCTCAGGGGTTCATTTATAGTAGCACTAGCATTGCATAAAGCCTCTAGGGTTGTCACCTTGCCTAAGAGTCTGGACAAAAGCCCAGCTCTCACGAAAGGAGTTTGAAAATGTTAAACGATCTGGAAATCAGGTTGCATCACGTACTACAGGATAATCCCATAAGACACTCTTCTTTAGAATCTTAAACATGCACACACTTCAAGATGTAAAAATAATGGCGCATCACATAGTACAAGATTATCGTGCCGGCCAGAGCAACGCAGAACCTCATGGGATCTCATCTCAAGTGATCTCAGGCAGTATCAGATTGTAAACAACAGAGCCAGATAAACTTGTGGACATGTCATTTTCTTGCCAAAACAGTCCAACCCACGGGTTATTTTGACCAGTAGAATTCTACATAAATATCACATCCCAACTTATTTTATCGCGTGAACAAATCTGGAGGCTTAAGATTGGATCTTTGAACCCTTTACACTTGTTTAGATTAATAACAAAAATAGATAACATAGTGAGTGTGTGTGTGTGTGTATGTGTGTACTGACCACAAGCCATCCACTGCTTGCTACATCCACGTCAGTAGTAGATCGAGGGATCCTGTTCTTGCTGTGCTCGGTGTAGACTTCAGAATCAGACGTATAGCCTCGATCGAGACTCACTTCACTGGGGTGGTGGGATGACAACTCACTATCTGACAGAGCACCTGAAAAGAGGAAAAAACATAATCCACAACCATTATTTTCATATCATCTAGTTTGGTCAATATAAAGGACAGCCAAGACAGTGATTACCACTGTATGAACAAAGTGTAAATTGCACTCCAAAGAGTGTACAAATCCATTGGTACCCTCTTCAGTTAAAATAACCTCAAATATAACCCTGCGTATTTATTTTACTGTGTCTGACCTGTGTCATTGTCTGTACTTGAGGAGGTGAGCTGGAAGGAGGCTGGAGGTTTGACCCCGGCTCCGATGCACTCCAGCAGGGAGAACAGAGTGTACCAGTCGTCTGTACAGTGGATGTTGGCAGCGTTGGTCTTGAGCAGCTCGTGAAGGCCGTAGGCCACCTCCCGACTCACCCGCGACAGGACATGGGGCTTCATCATCAGCAGGAGGCGCAGTGAGAGGAGCACCTTCAGTACACGTGGAGGAGAGAGAGAAGCAACGCTGCGTTAGAAGTAGCAGTAGGATACCTTTCAATTCATTTTTCCTGACCTGACAACACACCATGCTGTCCAAAACAGTGTTTTTTTTTTTTTTTTTAATGTAGACGACTCGTTCTGTGCTCATTAGGAGAGTAGTCAGTACTAGGCTGCTGCTAGTCTGCTGTCTGTTGCTATGTATGTATAGAGGTGTTATACATGTACCACGACTTTCCTGGTTACATGACCTAGTCAATCCTTTTGTTTCCATCACATAAAATGAGTGTTTTCACATGAGACCTTGACTGAATGGCCTCCTTACCTAATTGACAATTATGACTAGCCTACTTACCAGGAGAGAAATATGACCCCCCTACTGTATTGTTTCCTGTGAGCTAGTGTTTAATTAGTTTGGTTATTCCATTAGCTCTCGTTCTACTCATAGCGACAGCATTATTCTTCTGATAACTCTATTTAATGGCAATTATCTAAAATGGGTGGTTAGAGAAGGAGGCCAACCACAGGCCTCTTTTGCATTGTGCTCACAGTCTCACTTTCCCTGGATAGGATAGGAAGTGTTTCTAAAAATGCATTCAGCTGTGAAATTACAAAAATGTTGTGGATTCTATTTGAATATTATTTGATAGAGCGCTAGCATGCATTGCACCTTTGCTTAGATTACAAAAGAACCAGACAAATTGTTTCAAAAATGTGTGTCGTGTACCTGAGAGCTTATGTCCTCTCGTCGTAGCAGGCGAATGGCCAGTCTGAGCAGTCCCACCACGGCCCTCTCCACCAGGAAACAGCTCTCATTGGCGTGGACGCACAGGTGGCACAGGTGATCCCGCACAGTTTGCCACACACACGACACACGGTCCCTAGACACACACACACGGACATACAAGAGACATGTTACCGTATGAGTTCATTTCTCTCAATTCAGTGCCAGAAGTCATTTATAAATGTGTTCCTTCCTACCTGTTCTCCAGGACAATGCGAAGCAGCATCTCCAGACAGAAGGCAGCATCCTCTTCATCATAGGTCTCCTCGTCAGGGGTGACTGAGATCAAGGCCTAAGAATGCAAAGTAGCAAATATCACCTGACTTTTAAATATACAGTATATGTATAGGTCACCAATATCGGGGTAATGGGAGTGATGGATTGACAATGCTATAACAATGCTATAAAAGGAATTATATTTATATATTGGCAGAATCTGCTGTGTTCACATTGTGCTCTGATTTTGAGACCTCTCCATACAATTCAATCACTGTTTTAGGTGCAATGCTCACAGAAGCAACAGATAAAGATGATCAACAATATTTTGAATGATATTATGACCTAGTATACAAACCAAGGCTCTACCAAAGTTCAAGAACATACTCTACCCAGTAAAGGACAAAAAAACAACAATAATAATAAGATATTACTGTAGTAAATCCCAATTATCATCCACCAGGTAAGACAGACTCTTTTTTTGGTTTAGCAGAGCCATGCTCTACTAACTAACCTGTACTGTATGTATTGAATTAAATCCACAACAGGACAGTAACAGGACAGCAATATGATAATCTTGCTTCACTACTATTACCTTCATCAGCTCCTGCAGTGACTCCAACTGTAGGAATTTACTTTCTGTGATCAACTTCTCTGGGTCACATTGCTGGAAGAGAGGAGGAACAGAGAGTGAATTCATTCATAATATTGCAGCCTAAAGTACACTTAACACAACGATAGTGGGCAACAGATTCAATACTAATGTTTGACACAATCTATGTTACTTTACATAATTTTCAAATGCAGAAATGTGTAATGTTACAAGGTAAACCGAACTGAAGGTAAAACCGAATCCCACACAAAACAGTAAATTAAAAGCTTCAGCTTCAACAGAGATGGTCACCAACTGTTATTTTCTCAAGTGCTTCTTTTGATTATCTCTACTATATCTATGTATCTAGGCTATACGTATAATTTTCCATTAGCATTCTAAATGTCACTTTTAACTGCAAATATATTTCCTCGTGCACCCTTATAAGTACTCGTTACATTAATATTCTAAACCAATGACAACAAGTTTCCTTTGAAAAGAAAATAAGTCTGTGAGCTCTTAGATGCAACTCTCTCCACCAGAAATGATCATCCATAGACATGTCTAATTCAAATTCAAATTTATGGACGTCAGGGGAGATTCTTATCGGCTGAAATAAAATCTCTGCATTTGAAAATTCACCCTGAAATTTCAAGTGTACCGTACAGAATAAACTTGATAAAGTTCAGAAACAGAATTTGTCTGATTTATTAGTTTGAATTAATACCATAGTTTGACTTTAGATATTGGCATACATTTAAATATTTAATTGTGATAAATAAATACAATGCAGAAATAGCTGATCTACAACCTCACAATGTGTCACGTCGCAATACGGTGTATTTGTTTTTAGATTTGAACATGCAGGACCATTGTTCAACACACGCAAACAATTATGCAAAGATAATTGCAATTATCTCAAATAATTGTGATAAGGCGATTATGTAATAATTGTGACAGGACTACTTTCTCCAGCAGTGGGTTATGTCGTACTACCCATGGATGAAAGCAAAATCTAATCTCACGACTGAAAATGTTTGTAAGACCAAGTCCTACTGTGAGATTTGTGAAACCACACACCAGTGCCATTTCCTAAACAAGTATGTAAGATTATGATGTTTTAGTAATATTGCTCCTGCTGTTCCACATACTGTACTGCTAACCAGGTGAAATCACAGACTGAGGCTAACCTTTGATTTTATATGAAATGTCAGAGAATATTAAGATTTTATGGTAGAGTCGACGCTTCTGAACATAATGTGAGCCTGCCCACTTAAAAATGCTCTAATATTAAAAGAATAACCAAAAATAGGCAATCTACTACTCCTACTGTGTCGGAAGCAATAGCCGATCCACAGCTCAATGCGTCATGGATGCATTGAGAGCCTGCGAGGCTGTCTTCTGAGAAGCTGAGTCCATGTGTACCTTGATGCAGAGGATGGCGGCCTGCTTGGCCTCTTGGTTCTCTGTAGAGGGTCCTGTCCGACCGGACTGCTCCGCTCCACTCAGGGTCAACCAGTTGACAAAACTCAGCACTGCTGACTCGCCGCTGACAAAACCACAGGAATGAATAATCATTTGAATGATTTGTTTTTTTCTTTCGGCGGCGGCAAGGTCTGCCATTATAACCCCCTTCCACCAGCATACCTTGATAAATACTAAGAAACATTATGGTGCAGTGCCTTGTTCTCATTGTACCTAGTTTCAAAATACCATAATTCCTAAAAAATATTGAACTGATTAATTTGCTTAATGTTTTTTAAGCAATGCTTTTTTATTAATCTATTTCTAATATAATTCAATTGAATATGTTTTATTCTATTTGATTTTATCTTCAGTTTTACTATGATTATTCATGAATTATTATTATTATTATAAAAACGCCATTAGCCACTATAAAAAGGGAAACCAGAAAAAGAACATACCGATTTGAAGGGGTTTCCTCTCTCTGAAGAGAGATCTTTCCATTTGGCTCAACAAAATCTTCCACCTGAGGCAGAAAGTGCAGATATTTCACCGAACAGCAGATGGCAGTACAACACAGAAGTTATAACAGCAAGTCACTTGAGACTCATGCTGTCCCAATTTCATGCTATATATAATTAATACTACACAGAGCATACATACACTACTAATCGCAGTTAGCATGAAAGGGATTCACATACTGTTTTGTACTGAAAGGAAATGACAGAGCTTTTGCCAACAGCCATCATAGAGTTGCAACTTATCAACTACCATCATTTCAAATTTGGAATGTCCGCCCTGAGATTGCGAGGTCAGGCTTCAATCCCCTGAGCCGAGTTAAACTAAATACTATAAAAACGGTACCCAATGCCTCCCTGCTTAGCATTCAGCTCGGATTGAAGCTAAGTCCCTGTGACATACTAGCGTCATGTCCAGGGGGAGTACTTGTAGGCCAGGAGATCGCGCTACAGAAACAGATCTCTGGGCCACATGGCTCACCGTTGGTCCCCAATGCTACTTACTTGACATACTTAAAACAATATTAAGTTAGTATACCGTTTGGAATAGGGACGCAGGATCAGGCTCGGACAGAGAAAGTAAAACACACAACCATATTCCATCACAGACAATGGCCTTCAAGCCTTTGAACACAGAGTTTATAGACATCTCCTGACCACCCCCAACACTGACTGACTGTAGAGCTGCAGTGAACCGTATGATCAGCCAATGGATATATTATCCTACTTGGCTATTGTTCACAATTGCATCTAATAAAACAAAACAATTACACAAAATTATACAAAAAAATGTATAATATGAAAATCTATATGGGGGGGATAAAGTGTCCTGACCTCAACCATGGCTTTGGGGAGCAGCTCAGCTCTGAAGAGCTGCAGCATTGAGTCCATGATGTTTTTCCATCCCTCCCTCAGAATGTCACCGTGGCGATGGGCCAGGTGGAACACGGTCTTTGCTGCCACCTGGGCCTTTCCATTACTGCCAAACACCGTCGGCAGGTTCTCCACAGACTGCAGGGAGGAGAACACAGACGTGATCAACAAACATACTTACAGTATGAGCGTTATTGTTAAGGATTAGAACGGGTATTAAGTGTGCTGATTGTGTGCCCGCTTGAGGCCGAAGGCAATGTTCCACCTCATGCAGACAATAACGTTCTACTCTATTTTTCACTGTGGATATTATTTCCACTGTACAATAATAAAGTTATATTAAGCGAACTGATCCACGTCGGCGTAATGGGAAGTATGCTGTGGTTTGTCAACTGAATGTGCCCCGCCTACCTCACTGCTGAGAGTAGTGAACTTGCAGAGGGAGATGATCAGATTGTCAAACACGTCGCTGAAGCCATAGTGAGCAGAGATCATGGCACATTTCCTGTGGGAAGAGAAACAGTATATTACAACGGTAATAGTAATAATTATACACCATACAAAGCACTTACCACAGAAACATGTTAACATATGACACAAAAAAGGGACCCCTTGATGGTATCATATCTGAAGGAGACGGACTTCAGTTAACCAGTCAGTAGAAAACACTAGATAAAAGATTGTACACATTTTGGATTACAGACATCAGGTAGCCAGCGGAGATAATGTTGACGTTAAATCTGTGTTACACTGACAGACCTTTCGTGTTACTGTCAATACTTTGCTTTTAGCCCTTTGCAGGCCTACCTGAAGCCAGCGATAGCCTTCTGGATAATGGTGTCATCTAAGCTCTTGTCAAAGACATAGGACAGAGCAGCGATGGTGGGGCCCCAGGTCATGGTGAACAGGTCGTGGTCGTAGCTGCCGGCCGCGGCGTGCAGGAAGACGCCCTCAGGTGTGGCGCCGCGGTGCAGCAACACACCCCACACGTAGTTCTCCTTCACCATGCCCGACTGCTCGTCCGGCATCACGATCTCATCGCTCCTGTTGAGGGGGAGGTAGTTTATAGACAACAAAACACATTCTCTCTCCCCGTTTCTTGTCAGTATACTGTTATCAAAAAAGGTATATAAGCCCAAATATAAATATTTTCAAAAAAGATACAAGAAATACAAATATACATTCTGTTCATATTTTAGCGAGTCCTGAATTAATGTCTGCCGCAGCTAAGGTGAAGGCTGGGTGAGAATTCCTAGTGAGATCTTACTTGATAGTGTTGTAGATTTCTTCTAACATGTCCTGGTCAAAATCTTTGTTCCCATTCACTCCCTTCAGATTCTTCTTGAATTGCTGTATGAAACAATCAGAATAATAGAATATTTGTCAAGCTAATATCTCAATAAAGAAAAAATTCGCATTTCCAATTTCCACCATCAACATGTCAGTCAATGCGTCTCAGCGAGCAAGCTTAGCTCCGACACACAACCCCCCTGGCATCCATTGCCTTCGTTAACGGAGAAGAAGACCCAACGACAATTAAAAAAGGACCGAGGGGGATTGCCCCAGTTATGTGTCACTTAATATGCTTCAGTTGCGATGTTAGGAAAACAGGGATCGGAGCCAAGGGCCTCCTGTAAATAAACACAAGCGCGCGGCGATGACGGACAACCTCAAGGCTCGGGTTTGTGTCACCACTTGGCTGGGGTTTGGCGTGCTGGTGGGTCAAGCAAAAGGGAAACAGGAGATTCTCTGTGGGGAGATGGGACAGACAGAGAAATAAACACACAGCCAGATAGGGAAAGGGATTAAGAGGGTAGTGAGATCAGGCATGTGTTTGCCTGACTGGCATTACACACACACACACACACACACACACACACACACACACACACACACACACACACAAAACTTGCATATAACAAACTATCACACATTCATGGACCCTTCCATGCATAGCATCAGACAAACGAACACGCTTTGGAGCGGCCGGTGGAAAAGTGGAAACAATAGCTGTCAGAGAGACAAAGCAGCTGGACAGACAGGCTGCCAAACCAGAACACAACCACTCAACTTGCTCCTCTGTGCTATGTTTACATAGATTACTCAGGCACTGAGTGCCCAGACAATACAGCAAACATCATATCAAACTCAACGTGAGTGAGAGTGTTTTGCCGTGTCCTCCCTTAACGTGTCATGCCAATGCCATCAGCCCAGCCCAGGGGACTGAAGTTTCATTTCTCAACGGGCATAGCTTGCCGATCTCCAAATCGACCTCCCCTGTCAACAAATGGTGTGGTGGTGAATATTACGCATTGCAAGCTGCTAAGTCAGTAAAGTGCATGGCGCCACTTTTATTGGCCCCCCTCAAAAGTGTTGGGTCAGAGCCTCTGTTGCCGATTGCCCACGGAATTCTGGGAGCCCACTTGAACCAAATTGCGACTGAGCCCTTGGGAATGTCTCGGAATACTTCAAACAAAAACAGGGCACCACATGTACGAAATGTGGCGTGGGTGTGTTTCAGTGTGAATGAGTACATGTACTGTAGTATGCGTTGTGTTGGCCTGCTTGTCACTTATTGAGTGACAATGTGAATATGCACTGTAAAATCCTCAGTGATGATGAAACTTGCCCTCGGTTTTCCATTTGTAAATTAAGACTAAGGGATTTTACTGGGTGTGCATGTGTGAAGAGGGAGAAAGTTGCAGAGAGAACCAGAGTGCAATAGTGAGTGAGAGTTTGTGCACGCGCGCGCGTGCGTGTGTGTGAGAGAGAGAGAGTGTGCGCGGCCACGTGCATGTGCAGAGAGGAGCGCTTGTGATTGTGTGTCAGTGAGAGTGGCCCACCCGTACCGTCTTCAAAAGACTGCCCTAGGGACTTGTGTTTAGTCTTCACCCGCTGTCACTCAAACGGAGAGAGAGAGACAACCAAGAGTACAAAGACAGAGAGAGGAAGAGATTCAGAAACAGAAACGGGGAAGGAGACAGAGAGAGAGATAGACACAGGAAAGTGTGTGAGAGAAATACGAGAAAGAGATAGAAAAGAGAAACTTTGAAGTTGTAACTCTGAGAGTACATTTTGTACACTCTTAGATTTAAATGAATTCTGAGGGTTTTACTTTGCAGAAGAGCGAGAAGTGGGGTACTGTGCTCTCTGCTGAACCCCCCCTCCCGCCACCGCCCACCGCCTGTTCACATGACTAAGCAGCCTGAGCTCATCCCTGGGATAGACCACCACTGCGTACAGCTGTTGACCAGGGCTTTTTGAACTGCCATCAGTCGCTCCTACCGCCAAAGAGCACCAGTGGCAAATGCTGGCACCCGTGGTGGAATGCCACTCCTCCAACCAGACACAACCAACGGACAGCACCGGGTCCCAATGAGAAAACTGTGAAAGGCTTTTACGAGGTCTTTCAAATGGCTGCACAGTGTAAATGGAAATCGTGGCGACACATGTGTTATGTTGTTTTAGCCACTTTCAGCCTGGTATCTCTACTTTGGGAATGTCATCATTATATACAGTAGGAGAAACCTAGAGAAACACCTAAAACAAAAAGGAAAATTCAACATTTTCAAATGTTGAGCAGATGTACAAGCTCATTACTCACCTCAACCGTCATGGGAATGTTCTGCTTGCGCACGTTGTGGTTGTGCTGATCGGTGTTCAGCATGATAACAGCATATGCCAGGGCGAAGCCAGCGTCATTGGTCTCAAAGGGAGAACCGTTCACTTTCTGTGTGCACACACACATACACACACACGGCAGACATTTATTGATCCTGCGGGGGATATTCTGTTTCAACTTCTCCAAGCTGATGGCTGTACAGATGGTCATAATGAGCACTCTGGGGGGGGGGGCTGTTAGGGGTTAAGGTCTTGCTCAGAGACACACATACACACAACGCCACTTGGTATATTCGCCCCAGCTGGAAAAATCGTGTCCCGACTCCACCCATCGTGTCCTGACAGACAATCAGCGTTGATGTTGTCCGGAACCCTGGAAATGTTTTGGCCATTTGGTTTCATTCATCCAGTTCCAACTGAACTGACCACCAGGACTCAGCAATTATGGAAAGAAATTGATAAAATATCCCTTCATCTTTACTTTTTAGTGTAATTATAATTATTTCAAAACATTTTCAAATAGAAACATTTAAGAAGTAGCAAAAATAGACAATCTGCAAGTTTTGCATTGCATTAGTACGCATTGTGAGCTTGTAGATAGTCTATTTTCACTATTTTGGGTGGTGGGGAGACATCAAATTATTATTTTGTGGATCAAGCTAAAACGTAATTGTTTAACCTTTCAAGCCGACCATACCACATCTTTTTTTTGTGTGAACAAAATGACATCATGAACCCAAGCATCCCTATTCAGGTGCAAACCAAAATAGAAGATCCACAAGCTTTCTTTTTTCTCTGCACACCAAAACCCATCACATTTTGTAGCCTGGGCTCCAGCCTGAATTACTGCGTTCTGTGAATCCGTTTTGTCACTCGCTACTCAGTCTGGAAAGGGTTCTAATGTCTAAGGTAAGCGGGACAACGGATGAAACCGACCTGTGGCTTCTGATTGGTCTGTGGTGTGGGTTAGATAAAAAAAACAGTTTGACATCATATCAATGCGCACTGACAGCTACTGCACTGCACTTGCCCTGCAATGTACCCATCATTCGATAAACTCACCGCACACAGCAGTCAGGTTTTTTTGTACAACTGAATCTGACATAGTGGACTACTGAATCAAATTAGTGCTTACTTTTTAATGTAGGTTTTACTCAAGTCTCGAGTGAGAAAAGCATAGCACTGGCTGATGACGTATCAGCAACAATGTGGCTACGTAACAGTGACGTTATGACATACGAAGTCTGCTGCCTAATGGCCAGACTTGAATAGCGAGTGACAAAACAGAATCAGGCTGGAACCCAGGCTATGGGTTTTGGTGTACAGAGAAAAAATAGAAAATGAGGTTGCCTAGTAAATGAGGTTGCCCCCACTGCTGGCGGGGGGGGCTGAGTCCCGTCAACAAAATATAAAAGGTTTAAGTGGTTCATCTTTACACCGTTTTCTTTTATACAGTATACTGTAATTACAACTAATGTTGTCACAACATTGAACCTGGCCTGAGACATTCTGCTGACATTACTGGTCACCCCGTACAGTGGAAAACTCATTTACAGTGCAACGTCTCAAATACACTCATGAACTCATCGGAGGCGACTATTTGTGTTGCGAGGTCACCCTAAGAAAAGGATATTACTAGGAATAGTTTCCAGGTCACACACATCCGCCTGTTATTTTGAGAAGCCGTCATGCTGTAAATGAATGCCCCCTGCTGAGCGTGTCACACCCTACCTTCCATTGCATGCTCGTGCGCCTGTGTGTGTATGTGTAATAAATGGCAATGCTTATGTCATGCAGCCACTGTACCTAACGGCCTGCGTGAGCGACTGTCCTTGAGTTGATGATGATGATGATGCCATGCTACCGTTCCACCGGCTGTTACCTGATGATAGCGACAGATAGTGTGCATGCGTTGTGTCTCTCTGCCCAGCAGCATTGGAAAATTTTGTTGTGCGTGTGAGCGAAAATATGCTTCCCAACTATTCTGTAATAGCAGTGTCTGTGTGTGTGTAGGCTGAACTTATGCAGCTGCCTTACATGCCAGTTGTCAGTGAAGGTCTCTAGGAGCCTCTGGATGACTGGAGCCTCTCCTGGCAGCCTGAAGGCCTCCAGGTACAGACGCAGGGCCTCGTCAATACGCAGCCCCTGGAAGCCAAACGTGCTGCAAGGAGAATTCAAACCGTTAACACAACCGGGATTTGATTTTATGTCGAATAATGTTGTTAGGCCATTATTGAACATGTTTTGACAGTCAAATGATATACACAGTAGTATTTAGAAGCAATGTCACAATCTAAATGTCACAGACCTGGTTCAAATACAAGTAGGTCGGGAGTTGCTTATTGTCGGTATCAGCCGGTAACACGCGGGAGTCTATCCCCGTTACAATGCACTAGAGTCTAGACCCCTGGGAGATGCATTGCTGAGGTGGAGTGCCACACCTACCATCAGATCACAGTACTACCCGCACGACTTGGTGCACCAAGCCGTGCTACTCATTCAATACAATAAGTTGCTGTGATGTTTTTTTGTTGTTTTCCTCACGCCTTTTCAGTAACATTTTGATGGGTAAATGCAGCTGGGTTAGCTAACCCGCACGTCCCTAACCCTAACTTAATTGTGGGTGTGTTTCGTGTACACAGAAATACATAAATGAATCACATGCACAAGTAATGTTTATGTTATTATCTTTTTACCCATCATAATGTAGGCCAAGGTTGTATTTAGGCCCCAGTGCAGTTACACTCTCTAATGAACACTCGCTCCGACCAGCGACAGTGTCAACTTTCCCACACATGAACACCACCAACTGTGTTCATTGGAGTGACCAGTGAAAAGGGGCACCACAGAGGAATTGAATCCGAGATGCTTAATGTTGAGAGTCTCTAGCCATTTTTACTTGCACCAAATTGATCTAATGGACTGTCCTATATCAGCTGCACATCTACAGAAGCTACACACGAAGAAGAGGCCTACTTGACGAAGCTGTCCAGCAGGTCCATGTTCTTGCGGTCACTGACAAACTCCCCAATCATCTTCTTGTCGAGTCGCGGGTTCTCTCGGAGCCACTGGCCCACCTGGTTGTTGTCCATGGGGTTATTGAGGAGGTGATTATCCTGTAGGAACTGGATCCCCTTTTTGGGTTTCTGGTTAAACTGCTCCGTCCCAGTGATCAGCAGCTGGAGAGAGATACACAATTAAAACATTGTGATTAAAATGTTTGATTAAAAAAAGGGCACTCTACGTCTCTATTCTGAATAAATCTGTGGGCATTTTTTGTGTTAATACAATATGTAGGTAATAAGACAGTGAACCTTTTTCTTGATTTTAATGTCATTCAACTCTTTGGAATCTGGAAAAGTTGAAGAGAATCGTTGAGGCTTTGTTGGTGCTTTCTTCTCGGCTGAAAAAAATCCAATACAAAACAAAAAGACTTCCATTAACTTCAGCATCAAGCATATTTTGTTTCTCCATGTATTGTCCCTGTATGTTCTGCATGTGGACTGCGTCATATGAATCTGATGTAAAAGACTCACCAGGGTCAGTCTCGTCCTGGTCCTGCCTGCCCAGTCTCATCTTCTCAGCCATCAGGTGTCCACTGGTAGGAGGACACACTGCAGCACTGTCGGTTTCTGGAACATTCTCGCCGTTGGCACTGTTCTCCAATAAAGTTGTGTCTAAAGAGAGAGATAAAATATTCATAAAGCTTTACAAATGTATCTTAAAATTATGGTACACATTTGACATGGTTAATAACCTTATTTTTTGGGTGTGAACAGGCCCAACACAGTCTATAAAGTTGTATAGGGAGAGTATACCTGCTGTTGCGTCAGTGCTGTTATGAGTTAATCCCGCCTCCTCTGCCGGCACCGTTTCTGATTGGTCCTGCTGAACTGCACTGTTGAGCACCTTGGCCTGGCAGTGGGCCTCGGTGCTGTCAATCACAGTCAGCAGAGCCTCTAGAGAGAGGAGGTGAGTGGTGTAGAGCTGCCCAGACACTGGGAAGGCATTCTGCAGAAAGTTTACGTGAGAAGTATACATTTTGTGAGTATTTGAAGAGAATGCCTGACCTAGAACAACAAAACTTAATTTAAGGCAAAAATCGCTGAAATAAAGCACAGAACTATGGTCCAGGAAATCTCTTTAGCTTTTCATTCGTACATCTCGATTCCTCTTTATTGATGTTTTAACCAATTGACAACCGAACAGACAGTATTGAGCATACAAAACAAAAATAAAGTATAACTTATTACTGTTCATCAAGTACAGGGCACAGGCATACTTTACCCTCAATGTGTACTGCACTAACTGCAGAGTATGAATGAGGCTTTAATAACTTGTCTACCTTAGACAGCAATTTGGTGAGGTCTTCAAACAGGTTGGAACAGTAGAAGTCACAGTCGTAGTTAATGTAGAGCTCCGTCACAAAGCTGGGGATCCTCCACAAGTGCACAAGGGCATCCAGGGCCATCTCCTTCATCTCATAAGGCATTTTCATGTTCTCTGACGTGATGATGTCCATCAGCTTCTTCAGGTACATCTGTGGAGGGCGGATTATATATTATTGTTGCTCATTGTTGCATCCATTAAGACGCGCAATGAAGGACTTGAAAGATTAACCAATGGAAAGATACAAATATTATAAACTAAATAAATACTGAGTGACAGGATGTTTTCGTTACCTCAAGCTGAAACTTGAGATGCCCTCTCATGCCCTCAAAAAGCAGGAAGCAAGCACGTAATGAGGCAGCATACAGGTTCATGCGCTCCACACTCAGCAACTGCAACCAAGAGAGAGAGAGAGATTTAGATTAGAAATACAGATGGCCATATATGGAGCGTGTCACAAGTGACGGACGGATGGACTGACCGCGGAACACAGTAAACTGCGACCTACGGTGGCAATAGTTTCTATATTCTTTTTATATTTTCAGCGAATGATTGTATAGCACCTCGCCAAGAAAAAAATCCCTCTGATTAACATACCGTACCCGTTAATAACATATATAATCAGATTCAGATAACTCACCTGGAAGAGGTGTCTGCGGAGCTCATCTTTGACCAGTCCCAGGAGTGACTGGTAGTTAATAAAATATATAATCAGATTCAGATAACTCACCTGGAAGAGGTGTCTGCAGAGCTCATCTTTGACCAGTCCCAGGAGTGACTGGTAGTTAATAAAATATATAATCAGATTCAGATAACTCACCTGGAAGAGGTGTCTGCAGAGCTCATCTTTGACCAGTCCCAGGAGTGACTGGTAGTTAATAAAATAAATATTCAGATTCAGATAACTCACCTGGAAGAGGTGTCTGCAGAGCTCATCTTTGACCAGTCCCAGGAGGGACTGGTAGTTGCGGATGTGTGCAGACTCTAAGGCCACGGTCAGCAGCTGCAGGCCCATGTGCATCATGGCCTCCGTGTTGTGGCGGTCGTGGGGGTTGGTCAGCGAGATGAGGAAGCGGAAGAGCTCCCGCAGGCACGGCAGGCCATATGGGATGAGGGACGCTCCTACAAGGACGGGGGTTGTGTTAGAACACCGTTTAAGTTGCATCTGTTGCATCTACATTGTAAATTTAGAAAATTCTACAATTTTCTATTTACACACCGTAGAAGATTCCAGGGACGTCATAATAAGACGAATATTTGCTGAAAATATGCAACGTACAAGCTCCCAACACAAGCTTGAGCTTGTAGATCGCCCATCGTCACAGAATGTTCACCTAATATGACTTTATACTTGATTTTATTACCTTAGTAAAGCTTTTCATAAACACTATTTTCAATCTCTAGTTTAAAGTATTTTTTAAATCATCATGACATGGGGTTTAGTAAATCTTTTGTCCCATTCATTTAAAAAAGATTATGATAAAGTAGGATGTTTCTAAGGTTTCTACCAAGTGAAGACCTGACCTCACTGCGGTTGCAGCCAATAGCACTCATTTCCGCGTGCATTTCGGACAGTATATATTGGAAAAGATTGCAATATAGTCCCCATTTACCTTTCTGTAGACACCAATGGCACCTTGTCCATTTCTTTATTACATTAATGATTACTACATATCCGGAACATTCTATGGTTCAAGTAGTTAATACACCTAAGAGATTTGATGTAGACTAGAAGAGAAAAAGCAGCAGGCCATGGATAGAGTCCTGTGGGAGTCTATTAAAGCAATAGGGGGTAGAGAGGTCTTGTGGACATAATGAACTGGAATCTAACCATCTCTCTGTGTGGACTGTGTGAAGCGCACTCCTCTGGGGTTCACGTAGTCCATGTCATGTACGGAAGCGCTGTCCGACTGCTCCGTGACACCCTCTCTGTCCTCCAGGACCTCAGGGATAGATTCTACTGATGCTGAATGGACCTGTTCCACCTGCTCAGACTGGACAGAAGAGAAAGAGAGAAAGTATCAGATTAGGGCTGAGTGATATGACTTCAAATATATCACAAATATTTAAAACCTTTGCCTTGATTGCGATTGGAAAAAAAAGGACATGGCGTCTGATTCGCTACCATGCAGCCATTAAGAAGACTTAAGCCGATTCCTTAAGTCATGTCTTAAGATCTGGGATCTGAGAAACCCAGCCAATGTTATGACATTTTGAAAAACGTTAGAAATATGTACAAACATACATTTTCTAGTATTATGTGCAAGTATTTCAAATAATTGCGCTTATGTCATCATTGTGACAGGCCTACTAGGTACTAGACACTAGAGGGGCCTCTACTCTACCTGTGCCTCCAGCCTGCTGGGCTCTGTTCCTGGCGTGGAGGCAGCAGTGCCAGGGGTTGTGGCGGTCGAGCTGCTCTGCTCCAGGTCCGTCAGGTCTTCCCTGGAGGTGGCCTTGGAGCAGGTGTCCAGACCGCTGTCTGTGGTGGAAGGAGGGCCGGAGATGGAGGAGCCTACACTGTCCGAGGCTGACAGGCTGGGCGTGGAGGAGCCCTGCTCGATGAAGGGGACCCCACCTGCTGGGACAGAGCCATCGGGGCATCCCGGCTTTGATGTTATTCCATGCAGTGCAGTCAATTTAAACACAACATGTTAGCACGTTGGGAGTCATCACAATTTTGAGTCATATGGAGGATGACTGTTTTTTTTTTATCACAACAATTTGCATCCTCACCTTTCTCTTCAATGTTTGTGTTTACAGAAAAACACTCGAAGCATTCAATTGTCAATGGCATTCAATGTTTGTGTTAACACAATGTTTGTGTTTACACAAACTCTCAAAGCTGGACATAGAAGACTAGAGGCTAGCGCCCCTCAAAAATAAACATTCTTAACACAAGAAGTCCCTAACTACTCCTCACGTATTCTAACTAGAAAGGTGCAATTATGGGAAATTGAAAGTGTGATTGAACCGACAATTTCAAGCTTTGAGTCTTTCATAAGTACAGCATGATGATTATGTACAGTATGATGAACATGTATTGACCCACATGACATCACAGGGACCCCAAGA
The DNA here is from genome assembly GCA_900323375.1 of Benthosema glaciale. Lineage (NCBI taxonomy): Eukaryota > Metazoa > Chordata > Actinopteri > Myctophiformes > Myctophidae > Benthosema > Benthosema glaciale. Next base: position 2,829 of record OOFJ01017643.1, on the reverse strand, counting down.
GGTTTATAAGGAATAAATAAATAAAGTCGGGCAATAACTATAGTCTGGTTGCCCCAGAGACTAATACATGTATAACACTAACCTCAAATTGCACAATACACAGCTACTATTACCCCCCAGGGACCTCCAGGGCATGTACATTCATAGAACTTGACCTTACATTACACCAGGTTCCAAGAAACAGTGAATGTTAAGGCAGAATGATGCAGTGATTATTTTAAGTGCATGGGCGTGCATGCGTGCATATGAGAGAGAGAGAGAGAGAGAGAGAGAGAGTGAAAGAGAGCGAGAGAGCTAGAGAGACAGCGAGAGAGAGCGAGTGTCTCACCAGAGAGGTTGTTGTTGCTGAGCGCTGTGGGTTGAGTTTGCTCCAACTGACCAGAGGTGTTCTTTCCAGTGTGACGAGCAGGCCGCGGTGAGCGCTTCTGCTTCTTCCACTTGGACGACTCACTCATCCCACCTGCCCGCATTTTCAACTGGAACCCAGCAAAGACAAAGGGGCTACATTGAACAGGGTCCTGGTTGGGATTTTGTGATGATAATGATTGGTGGCACGTGCCTGTTATTAATAAATAATGCAATAATTAATGACGGCCCTTAATTCTAGTAATCATTATTGCATCAGGAATCACACAATGCAGGGTGATGATGCAGAAACACTGTTGATATGGATAGAGAAGTCTGAGAGTAACTAACTAGCATAACATGCACACAAGCCAAATGTAGCAATGATGAAAACGGCATTCTGCTCTCCTGATGTGTATCTGCAACGGTGTCAGTGGTACAGCAAAACATATGAATGCCCTTCACATCTTCAGTGATTACACACATCCCATTTGCAAACACACTAAACAAGCTCAACATGGATGACAACTGGATGACAGACAGATGAATAATTCAGCTGCATGCACCATCCCATTTGTAAAAGCAGACAGCATATGGGTGATCTCCAAAGCGTGACATAGGCAAAACAAAGGGTTAAAAAAAAACACAAAATCACCAAAAAAAATATATATATATACAAAAAAGGTGTGATGCATTAATGGACCAACAATTAAAGCAGTCCAGATTTGACTCCCATAAGAATAAAGACGACATTTAAATTATAGGTATTTCTATTTTATACCTATACTCGGCACCAAAACTCTACCTACTATATATACCAGTATTAAAGAATGCGTAGTGGAAGGTTAGTGGGTTGAGAATAATAAACGGAGAACAAAAATGTTATAGGAAAGAGGCTGGGGGATGGGGGTGGGTCATTCTGGAACCTGATCACTGGAAGTCATCCTCCTTACCTGCACTCTTTTGTTTTTCCACAAGATATTGTAAGCCTCGGGAGAGAAGGGGAGTGGGCAGGTGCCCGTGATTAGTGATGGGCAAAAGGTTAGCAGCAGTATGTACAGACCAGACAGCGAAACACCAACACTGATGCATGACGGGGGGGGAGGATGAGGAATCACTGGGGGATGGAAGCAGTTCATGGGGACCAGACAGTGTAGAAGACATGGCAGGCAAATCAGAGTCACATGGCACAAGGCTCGTAGGATTGGAGAACACCGCTTCGCGTGAGAACATCATATTACCGATGATGGGCAGAGACCTTGTATGGCCAAAACCTTTACTTTTCACAAAATGGAAAAGAATATGTACAGTATAAGATAATAATTTGGTCACAAGCTCTTGTTAATACTTTTCATGGGTTAAATATTTATAAAAACCAACAGACAGACTTAAACACTTTCAACCTGACGTCTCTATTTTGGCCATGTTATTATGAGCAACTCTGCCATGTTGAAGTATAAAATAGGGCATTAATTTACTTAAAACTTAAACCGATGAAATGTGGAGATACAAGATTTCTGCCCAACGTCAACAATATGGATTGACAATATAAATATAACAGAAAGAAATGCCATATTTAATGGTACATTAGAGTTTGTTTTTCTGTCTCTGATCGGTGGTTCAATGCAGTTACAGCAAGCCATGAGATGCATGCATGGGATTATGACTACAAACAAACAACATCTGATGTTTATTGTCAGTTACAGCCTGAAACTGCGAACACTACATAATTTCATTATGTTGGTGAAATCTGTGAGTAAGCGGAATAACGGACAATTGTTTTCTAATCTCCAAAACAATACATTTAGTCATGTTTTTACTAACAGATGTGGGTTTAGGTTAGGATTTCAATACCTTAAAAAAGGCAGAGAAAACTATAATTAAATTAAAAAAAGAAGAACATCCTGCAAAACCAAGGCATGAACTCTGTGCAAAATGCTTACAGCTACGTTGTTACCCGATAATGGGACAACCCAATGCACCCTTCATGCACTCTCGCCAAGCCATGCTAACCCTGCCTATGTCAATGCACTACTAGACAGCTGGGGCCAACCGACAGCAGTGTCCTCAGTTAAGTACCCTCTCTAGGCCATTCTGACTGGTGTTTCTAGGCTGCTCTGCACAAATAAGATCCTGTGTGTCCAGGATACACGATGGTATCTGTGGGGGAGGAGAACAGGCAGACATGTGCAGCTGAAACACGGGCAACTCAAAAAAAGAGACACACACACAAACACAAAACCATGGAATGGATGAGAGAAGGTGGGATTAGAGGTGGAGCGAGCAGGAAGAGGGCACGTGTTGGACTCTAGGTTATTTCAATCGACTACAGCATTTACGTCGGTTTTCCCTCAGATGTTATGAAACAATAGCCACCTTGAGTGCCCTGTATATTTGCGGATGAATAAAGATGATAAAGATGAATGAGAATGAGCTAATGGTACAATAAAATGTCCCACCACAACAAGACCAAGGGAGGAAGAG
>OOFJ01017576.1:0-11048 GCA_900323375.1 Benthosema glaciale | reverse complement strand
GAGCATTTTAGTGAGTGAGTGAGTGAGTGAGTGAGCGCGTGCGCATGCGTGAGTCGCTGTAGTAACCTCGCGTCACCAGGCTTTCCGTCCAAAAGGAAAGCCTGGTCTGTGTTCCAAAATCACCGTATGATCCGGCCTGGAGCGGATGGTAATGCTACGTCACGTTGTAGTCAATGTAGACAGGAAACCACAGGTGGAATAAGAATTCCGCCATTCACAATACTGATTCCGACCTTGTGGTTTCCTGCCTGCATTGACTACAACGTGACGTATTTTACCATCCGCTCCAGACCGGTTCATAACACCCGAAAGGCAAGCCTGCCCAGTCTATCTGTGGCCTGGGATTTTTAGTGTCTGTGAAGCAATGACAACAGGCAAAACAGTGACATCTGCTGGCAAATCCCAGGACTTGTTTGAGCCAGAAAACCCCACACCACAGAAAGCAATGCAGGCTCCAAATGATGACCCACACCTTCCCTCTATTCAATCAAGCTTCACTTTTAATTCTCTACATAAAAATCACCCCTTGACAACATAAAGAGGAGATAAAACACAGGAGGCAAAGTAAGCCAATTGTACTTTTTAAAATATTTTATTAAAAACTGTTGCCTGACAGTTCAGAATAAAACTTTACAGCTGACTCTATAACTCTGAAATGGAGTGGAGGTTTTTAAAGGGTTTTAGTGTACAATCACTGCACATAAAAAAATCATACATGCCTGCTAGCCCCTGGCTAGCAATTCTGCCATGTCTAAGCTAATACAACAATAACAATGAGATTAAAAGAAACCATAATATGGTATAATATCTCCATATTATGGAGATCACTCAGATGGCAGCCAATAGTCTTTATTAGACAAGCAGCTGATGTTTTGCATTGGCCATAATGGGATAGTGCAATCTATTGCGACAACATTGGTAGGCCTACTACAACTGCAATACACTGAAGAAATGGACTATAATGGATATTTACTGGATAGTGGATAGCTATTAGCTAAATGTCCTTATTCAAATCAACAATTTCAATCAATGCACCATGATAACTGGAGGCACATTGTGAGTTAAAACGGTTCCAATTATCATTATTAGTTATCTTTTTTTTCCTTTTTGTTTTTTGGACATTTCATGATATATAGATACTTCATGTATACTTTACAGAGAAAATCAAATGCTCATTTTGTAAACACTTTGTCTAATTAAATACAATTAAAAAACAAATGGTCTTGATAAAAAAAAATCTATGCTGCAGTTACAAAACAAGTGGCAACCTGTGCTTTTAAAAACCACTGTATCAAATAAAATAAAACTTCTCCTCCATATTCAAAAGTATTATACAATTCCATATAAATATTAGCTCTCGGCTTTGACAAAAAAGGGTTGAACGTTGCTTTTCCTATTGCATATACACAGTATTACCAATGGGCCACTTCTTATGTGGCGAAAGCAAACAAAACTACCTGTAGTTAAATAACTACATTTATGACATTTCCAGTTTTCTCCAGTATATTGTTTTACCCATGATTTTTGTGTCATGTCAATCGATCCTACATTTTTAAAGATACTGTATATATGAACAAATGTCTCATTCAGAGATATAAACCTCCAGACTATAATCTACTTCCTGTCTTTGCAGAAGCCTGTTTTTCACAGTAAAAACAAAAACACAACCTTGTTATATCGCTCAACAGATAAAAAGATACTTTCATTAGTTCAGACAAAACATCTTGTCATTTTGAATATTTTACAAGGTTGCAAATTTAGTTTTCATCTTGGGGGGAAAAAGAGAAGCAAAATAAATTAACAATGGAAGTATATGCTAATACTTGAATGTACTGATCTAGCTTGGGCTGGGCAGTTACCATGACATGATTGTTTTTGCACAAAATGTGATTCCTTCATTCATTCTCAGATTAAAAAAAATTCTATGTCCCAGATATTCTCAGGTTTCCAGTTACTTAAAAGCTACAATCCTGAACTTATTTGAATATGCCTACAATTTAGAGAGGACATAAAACATACTGATGATCCTGACATCTTTATGCAGTGACCCTTCCACACACATGCTTCTGGACTTGACCTTTGACTTGCATCTGAAATACAGAACAGTCTCACTGTGACACACACATCTGTAGATCCACCATAATGCAGGCAAGAAATCCCCCATTGGTTCAGAAACCCCACTCCACAGAGCATTATTGGCCTTATCCACCGGGGCCTTGCAGATAGAAATATGTCTCAAACAGCACAACCAATCCATTGTTCCTCTGAGGAAAACAGTATGATCCTGACATCAATGTAATTTTGACATGGCAACGGATATGTTTGTAGGGTAGACAGACCATCTGGAGTCTTTCCTGAGCTGGTGACCTTTGACCTGTGATCAGGGGCCATGAGTCTACAAACAACTGACTCCAGAGAATGACAGGCAGCTTCACTGCAATTGATGGGGATTATTGTTCAAGAATCATAGCCTCCTGGAAGGCTTCAATCCATCTAAAGAAACAACAACAGAGACATTAGCCAAAAACAATACATCAAATGTTAGCAACTTCAAGAATAAATAGTGCACTTTGCCAGCACCTGTAAGACGTTGAAAAAAGGACACTATTATTCTCCTTTTTTAAATATATTTTGGGGATTTTCTGCCTTTTTTGATGGACAGGAAATGGGGACAGAGTTGGGGAGTGACATGCATCAAAGGTCGTCGGGATTGGGATTTGAACTCTCAACACGCTGTCACACTGGAGTAGCAGCCTAGGTGCCCAGACGTCTATTTTCTTCACTGACTGGCTTGCCAACATAAGTGGCAGCGCATCAAGACAAACATTTACAACGACATCATCAAGTAAAGTGGTTAGCAAGTATTACCGACATTGGTGACATGCATCGTTCCCGAGTAGGTTATACTAGACTAGAGAGTATAGATTGTAATACCTCTGTGCAGTGGGGATGTCATCTGCCTTAAAAATGTAGAACAGGGTATTTTTGTGGTAGAGTTTGAACTGCAGCTTCTGAGCAGGTCCATACTTCTCTTCTCTCAGGAAGAAACCCAACAGCGGTTGACTCTCCAGCGCGGCGACGTCCTGGGGAAAAAAGGGACGAAACACAGTATGTGACCACTGAATAAAAGCATTGTTAGACCCATTCAAATACACACGTGAATGTAACAGCTTCAAGAGAAGCACAGAGTGAAAAGGACAGTTTGGGAGCAACATTCTGGGAGTGTGATACCTCGCTGGCGGCGTAGGTGTAGAGGACTTTATTCTTGATGACGAACCACAGCCTCTTCCACTGCTTCTTGTTGCCTTTAGACCTGTTCAGGTAGCCACTCATGGAGGAGTTTTCTGTGTTGGCGGACACCTGATGGGTACCATGGGTGAAATAACATGTCAAAACAACTGCATCATATGTACCAGCTAGCTAAAAGTGGTTCTTTAGTTAGAAGGGATGAAACGGTAATGTCACTGTGATGAGTTGGGACAGGGCCGAGGCTGAGAGTTGAGCATATTAACCTGTTTATTTCAAAAAGCTGTTTATTCTTTTCACAATACCCCAAATCCTCCCACTGTAAAATCGCTCCAGTCCTGCAGTTGAAAACTGAGATCACTAACAATATCATATAATGCTCCCCACCTCTTTCAGCGCAGCAGGAATCTTCTTATGTTTCCTTGAAAATGAAAAGGCCCCTGATTTCCCAATAGGTGAAACTGATGTTGAGGCACAGCGGTCGCCTGGAAAAAAACACATTCAAGTAATTTAATTTAGCGCCATAAATTATATTCTGATACACAATCTTCTTCACAACATTGTAAAATCAAAGTATTTCTTTCTTCTTGACTCAAGTCAGATATCACTGGGGACTTACTGTTCTCCTGTAGCTTGGAAAAACAGTGGTCACACACACGGGCTGGCTGGTTCTTGAGGTACTCGAGATAGTACTTATTGGCCGAACATGCCTGACACACCACCTACCACATAGAAATACACAAGTATTGTGAGATCAGGGCTACATGGCATGGTGTTATAATGCATTAAGAACATCTGTGAAAGTGTTAAAAAGGACCTTGCCACAGGCACGACAGTGATGTCTCCTCCAGGTTAGGGTGAATTCACAGGTGCAGATCATGCACATGGTGGCTCTCAGGTCTGGGATCCAGATCGGAGCCTTCGATCCCAATGGCGCACCGCTGTCCCCAAGGCCATCAGGCTAAGTTGAGAGAGTGAGGAAAAAGGTGCAAATATGTATAATGACCGCATCATTGCCAGAAGATGTTTATATAAAAAAAGGCATTGCCTTTAAAAACAACCATGCAAATGATATACATCAATAGGTTGGAGCACTTATACAGCAAAATCAGCTAAAGACATGTAATGTAATGCTTACCTCCTCCTGACTACGACTTGATATAAAAGTTATCTTCTTCTTCGTGTAGTCGTCTATGGCCTTGGCGATGGCCTCCAGCCACTCGTCTCTCTCTGTGGCAGAGCTGCAAGCATTGAAAACAATTAGAACGCACAGAAACCCAATACCAGGCTGCCTGAATCAAATAATCATCTAAATCAGCTTCACACGCAGTTAATGCTCATATTGTGCACCATTCCATGTGTGTGTACTGTATGTGGTTGTCCGTTGCTAAAGCTAGGTACTGACCTGGCTGACAAGATAAAAGAACGCTCAACGCTCTCAATGTTTATCTCATTCTGATAGGCCTCCTGGCTGGGTTTGCTCACCTGCAACACACCGAACACAGCAACTGTTTATCGATGACCACTCAAGAGGCCGATTCTAAAAACAGTTTTCTGAGAAACCTGTTTCTATGGCATAGAAACCACCACACGCACGCATGCACGCACGTGTTATGAAGTTCCAGGGACCCCCCAGAAGCAAACATTTGAGCTAAAATCATTCGCTCTCATTCGGTGCCACGATATGTGCTCGTAGATCCGCTGTTTTTCAATAGCTAAAGTAGAACATAATGCGCATCTTAAAACACCAAAAGGGGTTCCCGTCCTGAATGGGTCAATGGCTGCTCGTTCACACTGTTCAACACATGGTTTGTGGTGTTTCACATGATCCCACTCACCTTCATACCAGCCAATGACAGCATGCTGTTGAGTTTATACTGGCCAGACTGGACTGGAGTGGTGTACATGAGTGCATCGTTAAACTGGGAGACAAAGAGAATAGAAATGTTACCATGTTGAAACTAGTGTTCGGTGTAGTTTGGGTTTTATCCAATACCGATGTTAAGTTAAACCAGTAATACAGTGTATTGCTGGGCTTTCCATTAGGACAAAAATAGGCGATTTGCTACATATGATATAAATTCTCCATTAATTGCCAATGGGAATTTAATGTTTGTGTAAGAACACAAATCTACACTATTGCTGAATATAGGAGGGGCTAGCGCCCCTCAAAAACAAAAGACTAAATTCAGAGCTTGTGCTTGTGTGGGTGAGCATGCGTGGTACGAGCACGAATGTTATTATGTCAAGGTAGTGCGCCCGCTGGTTGTTCTGCCTGTCAGATTGCTCGCTCGCCTCTCAATGAAAATTAATTTCCAGGTGCGTCAGTTTGCTTGCTTCCCGTGTGAAAAGCCCTATAGGCACTTTCCTTTGCCATGTTTAACTAACCGTAGCCTACAAGCTGCTGTCAGAGCAGGCGTGTTGCTTTTTTAGTCACACGTGATGTGATGCTTCTATGGCATTTAATGTCCATTTGAAGCACTAATTTAGAGCTACGCAACTTGAAAATAAATCTTCACTGGATGTTCTGTTCTTCTTTTGCAGGCAGGTAGATTATTAGGTCACTGCACTACTTCTGTGTACTAGGCAGAGTCATCATCACTCACCAGGAAGAACATCCGAGGCTGCATGACTTTCCTGGACAGCTTCATCAGTGTGCCCTCCTTCAGAAACACCTAGAAGAGTAAGTCACGGTACAACAGGTTTGGTTCAAATGGACTTGTTCAGGACTGAAATAAAGTGACGCTAGGGCTGGGCAATTCATGTAGATGCTACCCACCCTGCCAGGCTGAACAATCTCGTGGTGGCCGTTCAGACTGTACTGAATATGCATCAGCTTTTGAAAGTTATCCTGAAACGATATGAGGAGAAAGAAACATGAGCCTACAGTAGATTTTCTTTTTATTGTGATGCTCGAAAAAAAAGGTGTTTATCTCTTACCCCTTGTTTCATGATATCGTTAGCATGGTTAGCCACTTCCTTCACTATGCCCAGAGCGGCTGCATGGATAAGAATTAAATATTAGCTACTGTGTGCGATTTCTCTTCATGTTCAGCTAGCATAACGAAATTAACATGCCGATATCTTACCCTGTGTGTCCTTATAGTCTTCAGAGTCTTCTGGGAGGTTCTTCAGATAATCTGTTGGGGGAGGGGGAGGGTGCTCTTACTATGGTAAATGAAATCATGTGTTGTGTGTAGCTGTGTTCGTACAATCACTACAATGTGACCTTTAGGAAGGATAACGGCATTCCACAGGTCTACCACATTTAGACATTTAGTTACCACATTTGTCCACTGGGTGTCAGCGTATTACCAAAACAGCAACTAGGCCAAAATGGAACAACCACACTTGTGCTGAGCTTGCATCCACGCGCTGCCAATAAACAGTGGCATGATTCAATCAACTCTGACCTGTAGTGTGCGTTGGTAGGAGAGACAGGCACAGGGACAGGAAAAAGAAGACAGCAGTGTGTGTGTGTGTGTGTGTGTGTGTGTGTGTGTGTGTGTGTGTGTGTGTGTGTGTGTGTGTGTGTGTGTGTGTGTGTGTACCTGTAAGTAGCAGCTGATACTGTGGGATCCTCTGGACTGGTTTCAGCAGGTAGTGCTTCAGAGCCAAGCTGGCACATCTTGGACTCATCTGAGACGAAAAAAGAAGACAAACCCGTCATTCACACAGTCATGCCAACACACACAGCACCAAAACCCTCTCAAAAGTGTGCATTCAAGGCAGTCTGACAGTCTGTGTTTATATATTAACAAACCACAATTTCAACCAAGTATAACGTAAAACCAAACTGTGTGCAACTCGACTGTTTCTCCAATGCACAAATGCAAGCACGCCTGCCACCACCTACCTCGAATTCTCGGACGACAGCAGAGAAGCCGGGGTTCTTTCTGCACTGCTCGTCCAACAGGGCCACGTTGTTGTCAAACTGGCGAATGTAGGTGGAGTACATCTTCAGATAAGGTCCCTTCTGGACGAAAATGTCCGACAGTCTCTGGTGATCGCTCCTGTGAAACAGATGGAGGAGAGAGGAGCGTTTATAATTACACGTCTTACTTTTGAACGAAACGTGTGACAGAGCCATGGATTGCGTGAATACTTCCTGGAGGAATGGAGATGGTCCATTCTATACATGTATTGAAAAACATTCTGTGGATGCGTTAAAAGGAGAATTCCGGTTTAGCCGTTTTCTTACCGTAACCTGTTATTATATCCAATAACGAGTGGTACAGGTGAAAGATTACATAAAACTCACACCCGTGTGAAGTGATCATACGTCATCTCATTCCAGCCAATCACAATTTGCGTTTCTCACCATCGGCTTCAATGTTTGTGTTTACGCAATGTTTGTGTTTACACAAACACTCAAAACCGGCCATTCATTATGATGATATAATGGCATTCAATGTTTGTGTTTTCACACACTCTCAAAGCTGGACATAGGAGGGGCTAGCAACCCTCAAAACATATGCACGTCCGGGTTGCCCTCAATGTTAGTAGAATCTGGTTAGGCCGTGAAGACCGCATGGTGGAGTCCATATTGGTCCATGGGAGGAAACATGTGCAATGGAGACCAGGACATTGTACATGCACAAATCATGATATGGCACTCCATTGAGCATGTCCGTTTCCTCCCATGGACCAATATGAGTATATCCACCGTACAGTGTTACTGTCTTCGCTTCCTAACCTCATTCTACTAACCTTGGTTGCCCTGGGATCTCTTCTTCTACGCATTTGTCTGGCACTGGCCTCACGATCCCGCCTAGTGTAACGGGAGGGATTGGGGTTAATGGGTTAAGTGTATACTGTATATAGCAGGCAGCACATACCAATGAGCCACTCTCTCCTCTAGCTCCCTCAGTAGGTCTCGGTTCAGCTGGTAGAGCTGAGGCAGGTAGTAGAGGATCTGGCTCAGAACGCGCTCCTCCACCACCGGCTTCCCGTTCTGACGCGTCGCCTTGGCAACCGCATCCCGGAAATCCTGCAGGGACACAGAGTTGTTGAAGGAGTCAGAATAACAAACTGCAGGAGTAGGTTGGAGGGTCTAATGAGGAACAGAAACACAGACATACAGCCAGCAACTATATTAATTTCTTAGTGATTATTCTATTGATTACTTTTTCAATTAATCGATGAGTCCACTGTTATACTTTGAATCGTCACTCAACTGTGTCATGAAAAACTAGTGAAAATGGTAGATCTACAAGCTCACAACACATTGCATGGGGTAATGTCCTGAATTTTTCGAATACACTGATGACGTGCCAAAAATATGGATCAATTACGATGAATCTAATAACATGAATTATGTTATTAGATTATCTACTATCTATAGTTCTTTTAGCTGTTGCATCCCTATATACAGTACATGATACAACATAGAGAAACACATCCATTCCACAGGCGAGCACACAGCTGGGCAGGGTGCGCTGACGCATGACAGAACAGGAACACCTGCTTATCACCTCATAAACATGCCTCCCAAGTAACTCTCTGCTACCTCGCCACACACACACACACGCACGCACGCACACACAGCTGAGTCAGCGGCAGCGCTCCCACGCTGCCCTGTGTGCCAACACACACATCCACCTGGAAGGAAGTAGAGAAAGCAGGCAGGATCCAACTGTCTTAGCCTACATACACTCACTCTCAAACCCCATACAGGCATAAACACATACTGTAGCACGACCAAAGCCCTCTCAAACACGTGCACTCGAGGCAGTCTGACAGTCTGTGTTTATATATTAACAACCACAATTTCAACAAAGTATAACGTAAAACCAAACTGTCTGCAACTGGTTTAATGTTTCACAAACACAAATGCAAGCACGCGTGCAGGCGATCGGGAAGGCCGCACGCGCACGCACACAGTATGAAAACAGCAACAAATGACAAAGGAAGGGCGGAGGTCAAAGACTAATCTATTTGAATAAAGTGACACATCACAAACGTTCTCAAATATGGACACAGTGGTCAATAAAAGGCTATTGTGAAACGTAACTCTATCAGTGGAACATTAATCAAAAAATAATAATACCTAGTGACTGACAAGCACACACAAATCGTGCACACACTTTTCCACCACCCACCCACACGCACACACACACAGGATTAGCTAAGGCATGTTGTGTATGTCTAGGGTCCACTCAGTGGCCTGAGGAAGCAGCTGCCATGTGTCCAGCGCCAGCCACAGAGAGAAGAATGTCATCTGAACCCCTTTATTTCTTTCATAGGACGTGTCTGCCTCTCCCACCAGCGTTTTAAGATAATCCTGCGCTCGGTGCACTAAAGCCACATCAGAGACAGACAGACGGACGGACAGGTGGAGTAGAGCCCTGGCCTTGACCTTCCGGCATGCTATGGATGAACTCTCTCCACCTGAGATTCCCCAGTGGAGACACTCACATGGATTTAAGCTGAAAAAGAAAACGGCTAAACTCATCAACTTGGTACAAGCCCCAACAGTATCCAGGCATCACAGAATGCCAGCTGAGAGTTCACCAGACTGTCTGCACAGTTCACCTCCCCAGAACAAAGCCAACTATCAACTGTTATGAGCTTGGGAGGCAACACTGATATACTCCCGTCTGCAGCACACACAGCAATTCTCTCTCGCAATTACATGAATGCATACACAGATTACGCACGCACGTGCAGGCGGGCAGGTGGGCGCACACAGCGTCATAAGTGACCTTCTGTCAGCCTATACTACTAATGAATGGAATGATGGGATAGATAGATCTTAAGACTTAGTTGCAACCATGGGCTACCTGACCAGAATGGCCCCGGGAAACTACAGTGCCGTCCAGCACAGCATGTTAAAGATCAACACCATTACTCAACTCCTTAGAAAGCTCTTCAGGAGAGAGCCCACACAACCCAACTGCGTTGTGTGGGCTGCTCATTATTATCTCCATCCCTGGGAGAACACTTTGATCACTGTTCAATACAAGCAAAGTGCCAGGGATGATATAACACAAACAAACAAACTTTGTTAGGTCTGTAGAACAACCCAAGTGATCAAACTTTCATTAAAACATTAACCACACCAACTTTTCGTTCTGAAGAAAATAATATACCGTTTACAACCAATGGTTAAGACACTTACTATGTGAAGCAGCTTCAGGACATCCACAAACCTGTTTGAGAAGGCAGAGGTACGTGTGTCAGTCACAGTCCAAAATAAAACAAATGCCTTGACTAATATTATGGCACACATGCACGCATGGAGCGGTTGGTGGGGGCTAGCACATTGCTACAGTGCTAAAACACTCACACTTTCTCAGAACTCATGATCTCCTGGGCTATGTGCACCACCTTCTTCCTCTTCATCTCGTCCTCCTGCTGAGTAAGGAATCACACAACACAGTCAGCATGTGCAACTGTGTCTAAAATAATGTCCACGATTACTGCTAGATGTTAGGATTACAGGATCATTACAATGTATTAGCCATGAACCCATGAGGGTTGAAAAATGGGTTTCACATACACCATCTGAAAATCCAAATTGTTTCCTGAACAAAGTTAAATGTTCAAGGGTTTCTCATTAGTCCACACATAATACGACATTCACTTACAGCGTCACTGCAAACCACCATGATCAGCCTCAGTCTTGCTTAACGGTTTAAAAACATGGATCCGGTAATTTCACCTTCCGGACAAACACTCAGTTGGATACGGTGTCCGAAAGCAGAACACCATAGCCCTACACTCTGCCCTTCCCCTTCCCCTGCTCTCTTCTCTCCTCTCCAATTGTGTGTGTGTTGTGGAATGGTAATGGGGGGGGGGGG
>OOFJ01017570.1:6092-18319 GCA_900323375.1 Benthosema glaciale | reverse complement strand
CCCCAGACCATATGGGACCTCAGTGGTGCATCTCAGCTCCTCTGTCAACACTTTATCTGGGCCCTTCTTTCCCTCTCTGACCATTCCTCGTCATAGAAAACAAGCAAGGCGAACTTGCATCCCCTGGCATGGAAGGGCTTCTTTCATTGAGCGCCAGACTCCTGGTTTCAGTAATTAATCAGCATGCACTGGGTAGCGTTAGAGCTGTTTTCAGGGGCTGCCGTGTGGCCAGATGTCTGGCCTGGCCTTGCTGTGAAATGCTCCCTGGGTGAAGGCAGAGAGAGAGACCACACAGGACTGGCTGTAGCGTAGCTTAGCTGCAGCAACCGGCACTATAGCCAGCGAGACGGACAGCATTCTCTTCACTGCCTCTGCCAAATATCCCAGAGTTGGACTACGTTGGGTGGACTCGGGGCCAGTAACAACTATAATTATATGGAATGTGTGCTTTCCTGAGGTAACTGTGTCACTCCGAGATGGATCATTTATTCCTTCTTATTGTAAGGGAAAATGAAATCGGCGGGAAAGGCAGGGTCGTTCCATGTGAACTAAACCTTTTTTGGGAGAGTGCAGAGTAGAAATGCTTGTTTTTAGTTTAATTACTTAATAATTAATTAATCATAATATAGTCCTTTTGATATTAATCATATCAAAAGGATGTTTTTGGGGAAACGTAGCTCCAAAGTTGGCCTTTCTTCCTATTGTGAGTGGCAATAGCCCCTCCTATGCCCAGCTTTGAGGGTTTGTGTGAACAAAAACATTGGCTGACGATTGGCTGATGATCACCCCATAGCGATGATTTGATTGGCAAAGTACATATTGAGGATAAAAGTGAGGGCAGAAAAGTGAAGAGTCGCCAAAAGTGATTGGCCAGAATGACATATTTGTGATGATTTGATTGGCTGAGCACGGAAGATGATGTATGATGATGTATGTCCGAAAGTCTGTATGTCCGAACACAAAAAACTGTCTGTATGTCCGAGCCTGAAAAACTGCAACACCTAAAGTGGCCAGTAGAGTACAGCACAGAGTAAAGTGGAACAGAGTGCACTACAGTACGAGCCCTGGGCTGTTCCTGGGTCTCTAGTCTGGATGTTCTGTGTGGGGGTCCCCGGGGTGCACCGCTCAATTCACACAGGTGTGCTTTTTGGTTTCTTCCTGATGGCTGAAAGCTGAAGGTCAAAAGGCCCAAATGAAATACGTCAGTGACCTTTTCACAATCACAAACATCTTCTCACCTAATCATAGAACAACAGCTGTGGGTGCGGCTTCAGTTCAGGTGGATCACCACTCTTTTAACTCTGTACACGTTTTATGAAAAAAAAAAAGTATAATCATAGTACCTTATGTATGTCTTGTTTTATTTATTTATTATAAAACATTTTTTTTGCTAAGATCTACACGGTGTTAAGGGCGTTGCACACGGGGAGCGATAAACGCACATGTTGCCGCCTGGATCATCGACAGGTCTGCTCCAGGTCTGTTCAAGAGGGGCGTGATACTGATAACGGAATCCAGGTCTGGTGAATCGCGGGTGCGTGCACGAAACGAGCACGCGCGCGACAAACTAAAAAACACTTGCGTTGCCGCGCCGCGATTTCACCAAACACAGGTCTCATTGAAAATGAACTAGAGCCGCGTTTTATCGCTCCCCGTTTGCAGTGCCCTTTATATTACACGTTCAGAGTAATATTAACACTCAGGGTTTTACTCTGTAGAGCTGTCTTCTGTTAGTTCGGGGGTGTCATTAAGGCCTTTCTCTCGACAAATTCGGCCAAGTCAGATGCTGTTACATCTGTGAGCTGTTTTCAACTGTTGGATGTTGACCCAGCCTCATCTTTCAACCATTAGTGGTCCAAAATGGAGTTCGCCATGCGCTACACGAGAATAACCCAAATTCCGCTTGAAATATTATGATAATAGGCTAATTGTTGAATGTGAGGTCTTGCTAAGCGTCGGAAAATATTTGACGTGGAAATGCCAAGACGTGGCAAACATCAGAATCCCCCCGTTGCCCCCCATCCCCTTTCCCAACTATGGATTTGGAAATTATTGCGCAGATTGTTTTGATTATACAGGGCTTTGTGATGTATTGGGCTAAGACCAAATGTATAGTCGTCCATAAATATCAAAATGCTAAGTGTCTTTGACACATTCTGCTCATCTTTCTCCTGATGGCTAACACATGTGTGGGTTCTTGGTGGAAAGGCTTGCCATACTCCATTTAAATAAAGCCTGCTTGGCTTACGGGCTCGGAACATGGGGCCTTTTGGTTTCTGAACGTCATGCTTTGGTTTCTTTGTTGCTCACTTTTATGCTCTGTTTCAAGTCAGTGTTTTGAATCATTTCAGTTTGATGAAGCACCCACTGATGTCACCATACTGACCATACTCGATGTTTTACTATGTGACAGACTATTTATAGCATATCAAATGTTCTAGAATTTGTCAGTGTGGGAGTTGTGGATTTGATGCTTTTCATGGCGTTTTTTTTTCATAATGCTGCTATTTGGATAACCTTCTTTTTTCCCCTCCATGCATGTCAAAGTACAAACATTTGGGAGGACTTCCAGAAAAATAGTCTTCAAAGCGAAGCCAAGCATTGGCATTAACTTTGCCTTTAGAGGATATTAAGTTCTAAAGTCTCGGTCTCTGCTGTTATTGTTAATGTAATGTACAGTTTCACTTGGACAAAGGCTAATAAGCAGACCTAATGTCGCCTAGCCTCATAATTGAGGACCTGGTCTAGTCAGAGATAAAAACCGTAGGAGGAGAAGGCCAACTCTCCTCCTTGCTCCAGTAGACAGCCCTCTTTCTTTGAAGAATGACTACAGGACATTACTCAGTAACTCACCATTTTTTATCTCTGCCTCAATCTTTTCTTTGTCTTCCCATAGTTTCGTGCCCTGGCGCCAATGTACTACAGAGGCTCTGCGGCAGCCATCATTGTTTATGACATCACTAAAGAGGTAAACGTCACCCACTCCTCTCGGTCCATTAGTATAGGGCTGTGAAAGAACAATTCTTTTCAATCAGTTAATCTGTTAATTATTCATTTTAAACCATAAAGTATGGTGAACTAAAGTGCTAAACTACGAAATGCTGTTATCTGAACTTGGCAGCAGTCAAAAAATATAACTTTTTTATAGATGATGTGGAACAAAGTCAATTCACGCTTTGGTGAGGTTCTAAATGACACATCTTAGAAATATTTGGCATGATGCATCGCTGGTTGATTGATAAGCCAATAATTCCATTATTAAAATGTAATTCAATAATTTTGTCGATCTATTAATTGTTAGACCCCTACCCCCTTACCCTTCCCGTACCTTATTTTCCTAAGCACATTATTACCTTGTTTAAGTGCTTTATGCATTATATTAATCATCATCATTGAGTGAGATACAACTACACTCATTCACAGCATGAATTAATTCCCATTCCCTAATTAATCAAACTGTCACAGATGACTAGAGATATCATAGCACTCACTTTTTCCCGGAATCATTTTGTATGCTGACTTCCCATTACGTGTTACCAGGACTCCTTCCAGACACTGAAAAACTGGGTGAAGGAGCTGCGTCAACATGGCCCACCCAACATAGTGGTGGCTATTGCTGGCAACAAGTGTGACCTAGCTGATGCCAGGTAAACCTTCCGTGTCTATACCAGTGGTTTTTAGGGTTTGTGCTCAAGGCGCACACCAAAGGGTGTCTACATAGCACATGCTGTCAGTCTTATCACTCTGTAAACATTTATATTTTTTTACTAATGCCAAATAAAAGGTTTAGCTTATATTTAAGCTTGTGAGATTACATTTCATTGCCTGTAGTATAATATTAAACATTCCACTCCACTTTATTTTTCTTGGCTTGTCTTGGCATGGTGCCAGAGATTTTAGGCATGGTGTGGCACCGGGGCAAAACAGATCGTCAGGAAACCCTTTTAGTGTATAAAATTTGCCTAAGTATTGGGAATTGAGTGTGCACAGAGTACGTCTATACTACAGTAAATACATTTTTGTATAGTTATCACAAAAGTCCAATGTGTGCCCTGCCACACTGCTTAATGGGAACCACTGGTCTGTACAATAAACAATGCTGCAGTAGGAAAATGCAGTACAAAACATAACTGCACCAAATCCTCCCATCCCATACCCATATGCGGAATTATACAATATATATATTCAGGATGAGCTCACTCCAGTCGATAAAAACATGACTAACTTTGAGTTTCTCCACGTAGTAGAGTACAACATGGATTGAGACGATGTTCAGTATATGATTGTTACCGTGGGGCCGGAACGTTTGAGTCAGTGTGCTGGAAGGTCATTCATTACCTCCCATCATCAGGAAGGATATTTGATTTCCATCCAAGGAATACCACAGAAATTGAAGGAGGCAGCCCTGGAGTAAATTCCACTTCACATGATGCAGGAATCTGGGTTTCAATACCGATTGATATTCAACGCTATTTTGAATAAGCTGTTGCGTATGTAATATCAGCTGACAGCCTCTTCACCCCACTCAGCATTTGTGGTTGAACTTGATGATTGTTATGGGGATTGTATGGCAGTCATACTGTACCGCGAATGCCGTGGTCATTCATAGTGGACGATAAACAATTCGTGTGACACCAACGGAAAGTTTCTCACAGTCTCCTTTGTTGTTCTCTCTTTCCCATGTTGTGTTCGTGAAAGTTGATCTAGTGGTTAACCTATATCAACCACAAAATTGATAAATCTCCCAGATAACAGTTAATGAAGTGCTTGTGGTGGTTATATATCCATGAAAATGAGAAATCTTTGGGTCTGTAAAAACTATATAAACCACATTGTGGTTGTGTGCCTCCGTCAATTAGTTGCGTTCATGTCGGTTCATGTCCACATCTGTCTACACTCTGAAAGAATATATTGTGAAGACTTTGTAGGAATTTACTGAAGATGTTTGTGAGTTCACTGTGACCTTGGCCTTTGACCACCTTGTAACCGGAACATTCATGAGTCCCAACTTGGCCTTTGTTCCAATGGTTTTGTTTTAATGATATACATTGTATTGGCCATTCTGCCTATCAAATCAACCGAAAACAATGCTAAGAAACCTATGCCACACAATACGATAATAGTAATAAAACATTGAACACATGAAGAAGTGCATCACCATGTTCACAAGGTCGGGACGCACAGGTGGTCTTGACAACCAGACAACATGAGGAAATAAAAACGTCAACATCATGCTTATCACAGTCGAGTCACTTTGACATACTGTACCTCGCGTGTTCCCAGGGAAGTGTCGGAGAAAGATGCCAAGGATTATGCTGATTCTATCCATGCTGTCTTCGTGGAAACCAGTGCCAAGAATGCAATTAACATCAACGAGGTCTTCATAGAGATAAGTGAGTGTACTTGTTTGGTGCCGGTGACTTTTACGGTACATCTGCTGATCCCTAGTGATTCTCGCAGTGCTACTGAACAAGTTCTGCATTTACTGCCATCATTTACATGGACGACTAGCTTTGCTGAGTTACGGTAGCTTGAATGTGTGGTGCACAAGTACAAATTTATCTTAACGTGTCTGCGTTTGTGCCCGTGTGTACATGTGTACTTCTCTTAATGTCTGTCACAGGCCAGCGGATCCCTGTTCTAGACGCGGCGGGCGGAGCAGCAGGAAAGAGTTTCAAACTGGGACGGCAGGCATCAGAATCCCGCAGAACGTGTTGCTGATGATGCCGAGCAGTCAAGTAACTGTCCCAACGTGACTCCCCGCCTTGCCTTGATGACCCCTGTTGTATCCCTGGCCTGCTTCACTTTATAGCTGCCGGCCGCCTGCCACTTGACACTCCCAACACTATACCATACACAACTTCATCAGTCAGATCTGGGTACAACGGTACCGACAACAATAACAACCATTATGTATTATTATGTATAATCATCACAGAAAGTAAGCACTTCAACAAAAAGTGAAAACAGGAATCTGAATGCAATTAATGTATTAATTCATTAATACAGTAGTACATGGTTGATTTGGATTTAATCAGCTGTTTTGTTTTTATTAGAGGAGATGTACTTTAATTTACCCGCAGGGAAATTGATACGTTACAGAAGCATAATGTAAAAATAAACAACACAAGTAATCAGACAGACAGAAAAAAAACGACACAAAGGACTTAATCACAAGTAACTCACCGTGTTTCCTAGGATTTAGACCCAAAAGCTGGCACTAACATGCTATTTATTTGTGTATGTATTATGTAATATGTAATAATAATTGCCCTCCCAGAATCAGTGAATCCTGTCCGCCAATATGCTACTCTGTGCATCAGTAGAAGACCGTAAGGCACCGCCTGCCCCATTCTCCTGGACACTCAGAAAGCAAGTGGGCACCAATATCTGCCCTGTCTGGTATCCAAGCTCACAATGTTTCGTGGATGTAGCACGTTGTGAGCTTGTAGATCTGTGTCCTTATGTTATTACCTGATTCAGTTCTGTTCAGTTCTTTCTGAATTCCTGAGTTGAGGAACACTTGAACGTTATGCCTTTGTCGTCACCTTTCCATTCCACTACTTTTTGCACAGTCAAAGGATATTTTGATTATCACCTGTCACGGTCACTAATTGAGGTTGAGGATGGTTGGATTATGGAGGAGGAAGATTCCCATATGACATAACGCCTCTGCATCATTTATCTATGAAAACACAACTCCTCAAGTGAAAGACCGAATAGGTCCTTCGACAGAGGCAAGTGAAAGATGAAGCGGTATTATGTGCATGTGAGAACCTTTTTTTCTTTCATCAAAAATGGCTTGTATAGTACCCAATGCCACAAAATACCCTCTGTTAGACTTGTTTTTAGCTTGTCATTGTCAAAAACAGAGAAATAGTCTTGAAAAGTTACTTCTGTTACATCAGCATTTTCCAGTAATAATACTGTAGATTTGTCTATATAATGATAACGAGAACGGCAGTCCTCACATGTGCTAACATGATACCGTTCCTAAGCACTCAAATGTTTTCCAGGCCTCAATTTTTTACATTTGAAATAATAGGAGCCAAGCCCTAGAATTCTTTCTATGATTTGCCCCACCATGCTCGGAGAATATTATGCCAGCTGTTTTACAGTATTAATTGTCCTTCAATTTTGCTGTAATCTCATTTTAACTTTGTGATATTTGGCGAGCTTGTCTATCCTTGACCGTTGCTGTTATTTTACAGCAGTTTTACAGGAGAAGCTGGCTTTGTGAGGTCTTGCCAAATTCTTTAATTGTCTCATAAACATTTATCATCTTTTTTTTTCTCATTTTTTCGCAGAAAAAGCACACTGGCTAGCACATCCAACATAGTTTTACTACCTGGCCTGTGATGAAAAGAAAGATATCTGGAAAGTGGAAACTAGATTTGTTCCAGGGAGAACTTTGACGTTACATTGAGCGGAAAAACATTATGTGATGAAACAGACATGATTGATATGGTGATATGCATGACCCTCCGATGACCTGGGTCCTGGGGTCTCGTTGCGGCTCTGTATTTTTTTTACTCATACATCTGTCTGTCTTGTAGGACTGGGCAATATTTCCATATATCGTTATCATGATATGCAATTTTATCGTCTGGCATTTTGGATATTGTGATATTGCATAAATAAGTGTCTTATCCTGGCTTTAAAGTCTTGCATTACAGTAAATGATATACATTTCAGAATTTAGCTAATTTTATTTTCCTTTATCCACGTAGATGTACAAATTTATACAAATTACTGATGATTATTTTTAAAACAAATCTTGGGTAAATGCACCAATATGCAAAAGCATTACTCACAATATTGTCAAAATATCTCATGGTCCAACATATTGCCCAGCCCTACTGTCTTGCTGCTCGCAACTGACCATAATATTGACACAGTAGCTGTTATGCTTTATTACAATTCTATTTGGGGTGCTGGGGACCGAGTGTTCTCTATGCACATGAATGGGAAAACAAAATTTCATCAAGAAAAACTGCTTTCACACTGTTGGGCCTTTTATCTCGCACACAGTGCCTGCGTTCACCATTCATCAGACAGTCTGATGAAGAGCGTGTAGCTTCAAGCGTCATGCATGCACTTTGTGGATGCTATAAAAGGCAGCCCAACAGTGTGTACGCTGTTTTTCATTCGTTTGTAGGTTAATTGTGTTTTCTGCTCGGCACATACCTTAATTGGGTTTGAGTGTGCGTCATGTCATGTTTGATTTCGTTTACGACACTGTAAGCCTTCTGGACATCTTGTTTTCATACTAGTTTGTTTATTACCTGTCTATCAAAACTGACACAAGAAAAGACATGAACAATATAGTCTCTGTAGATTATCAAAGAATCAAGAGGGGTTAATTTGTCACTAACGCATACAGGTACTGTACAAGCAGCATGGATGAGGAATGGTCGTATTCTCTGTGGTCTTAAATACAGTTGTTTTGTCCTTTGTTTTATTTTGCTTATATGTGATTTTAATTGAAGGTTATTGATGAGTTACGGAAAAAATGATTCAGAAACATTCAGGATTTTTGTTACAGAGTGCAATAGTTGTCATGACAACAAGCAATATGTCAAAATGTGACCTTAACTATGTTGACTAAAATCCCAGAAACTAATTACAATGTAAAAAAAAGAAAAAATGTTAATGCAATGTTACTTTCAGATTTTAAAGACCAGGTCAATGTTGACCTTCTTTGAGTAGCTACTTAGTTTTAGGATGTTTTCTGATATTGAAAGATGATAAAGTGATCAATGTGATGTGGTGAACTGACAATAGAGTAACAAACAAACAAATGACTCCCTTGCCCTTAGTACATGTTAGCCCTTAGAATTGAATACATGTGATTTTGTATTCAATTCACGCTTCTTTCCACACTTTCCAATAGGTCAACCCCATACTACAAGCACATTGCTGTATCTGTGGATTCAGCTGTGCATTATATTTAGAACTTAAAAGGGAATAACTCTGGAACATTGAAGACTGCACTTTGTATTGATGGGCCCTAACATAACTTTAATTGTTATAACATTTTCCAGATAAGACAGCATTTCTTGACTGGTTTAGAAGATACATTGTCATTGGTAATATGCACTCTGTCATTATCTGTGAATTCTACTTTATTTGGTGTCAGAGTTCTTGCTGTCCCTGCCTGTTATTTTAAGTTACAAGCAGATTATTGGTGCCAATTTATTTTTGTCATCATTTACCTTTGATTTTATCATTGCTGTAATATAATGATTTAACACAAGATATTACTATAAATACTTTTCAAATGCCTGAATGTCGCTAGTAATAACTGATTTGTGACTATATTTCCTTCATTTAGAAACTGTTTGCCAGTTTTACATGGGCAATCTGGAAAAATACCACATCCTGGGCTGGTCCTGGGATTGTGACAAATGTGTTAATTATGTATTTTTTCATTGTGTATATATATATATACCATCAAATTGCACACAAATCAATTACTTATTAGCCACCAGATAACAGACACGTACATTTTATTGGTCCACCACGATTTGTGGTCTACACTATTTGTAGTAATTCCATCCGACACCGTAATTGTTGTATTTACCTTTTTTTATTGCCTTTCATATTGATTGTAAACAATGCCTGGGGGGAAAAAAAGGTTGTTGGCTGTTTTTCTGAATGTCTGAAAAGGGATCTCTCAAACTGTTTACTAATAAAAATGGACAAATATGTTTCCGTCTGTATCATTCATATACTGTATATGCAACCTGTTGGTGTGTGTCTCTAGTTAAGTTGCGTTCTCTCCAAGTGGGGAATGTGTGCTAACTCACTTTGGAGGATGAGTGTCTGTGGCAGTGTTGTTGGTACAGTAATTGGTTGTGTTGCCTCACTATAGTGGCAGCCAGTCCCCTGGCTATAAATACTGTATGACACTTGAGATATGTGTTTGAGAAAGAGGCAGCTTCTCACTGCACTTTCAATAGTGCTGAGATGGCACAATGTGGTCTTGGCAATTTCTGAACGCCAGGCTCAACGCTCATTCACAATCCATTTGTTAGCTTGTATGTGAATTACATGATGTGATGCATCTTGATATTTGGCTTGTGTGTTTATTTGATTCTGAGTAGGATGCTGACTGCATAAATTGTTCTTGTTCTTGTTTAGTAGTTATTTGTGACAGTTTGATTAATTAGGGTCCAGACTCTAAAATAATGGGAATTCATACTTTGCATTGAGTGCTGTTGTGAAAGCCTGAGCAACAGCTGAGCTGACATGTAGTGCAAGTACAATAAATGTTAAATCAATATACACACTGAAATTATATATATTTTTTGTAGTTATGTTAACATCTATAAAATAAAGTGCATTGTAAAGGCAAGCATTAAGAAAGTCAAATAATACAGTTTGAACCGTTTATTTATGAACTTAATAGCTTTAGGTCAGTGCATAGTTCCCAAATTGGGGTCCGGCCGGGGGCCCCCAGGGGTCCTTGAGGGAGTTCCAGGGGGTCCCCAGCTAAATGATAGTTTAGAAATTGACCCTTATATTATGGGTCTGTAATTCTGAGTGTACAAATGGAAGCAAATGGCATTTTTGGTTCCATTTTGTACAACACTTATCAGAGTTAAATTAACATTGATTTCACAATATAAATCAGTGGGTCCCAGAGATAGGAATGCCATGATTAAAGGAGCATTCAGTGATTTCACTTGATTCAAATATCACTTATTTTTTTATTTGTTTGTGATAATCCTCCCTACTATAGAGTGTGCTGGCCATATAATTAGTTCCTCCCTGTCCCCAGTGAACCACAGGGGTCAAAAAACCCTAGTTTCAGTTTAGGCTTTGGGAGACAAAGCCTTCATCCAATCAGGATAGAGGATGCCTTCCTCCAATCAGGATCGAGCGGGGAGGGCCTTGGTGCATGTGCTGTTGGCCCATTGTGTGTCACCCCACTGTAGAGTGTGTGCATGCGCATATCTTGTTACCGGGGTGGACCGGCTGGTTGTCCAAATCACCCAAATCACTGAATGCTCCTTTAAATAGGGCCCGTAGCCTAAAATGCATGTCAAACATGGGGGTCCTTGAAATTAAACGGGTTGAGAGAATCTGCTAGAGCCGTAAAAAATAATAATCTTCTCTTATGAGGCTGTCCCTCGCATAAATGGGGGTCCGTGCGGGCTAATTATTATAATTTAGACATGAAAAAGTTTGACCAGAACCACTGCGTTTATTACTGGTGTATAGGTGCAGCCTCGCATCACCTCCCTCCTCGTCCACTCTCTCTCTCCCTGTATGAGTGGCTATGCAGGGGCAGTGACGTCGCTACAGTGAGCCAGCAGCCACTCTCCTTCCTGCTGCATCACAACAGCCTAGTAGTGCTACTAGAAAGTAATATTATAGCATCGAGCAGCAGCAGCACCACCACCACCAGTGACCGCCCGGGGAAAGGAAGGAAGGAAGGAAGGGGGGCAAGGATCCAGAGCCCAATTAATTAAAACATCAATTAACAGACATTTGCAACAACACCCGCCACAGTCCAACCGGGGCCAGAAAGTGGTTGCATTGAGAGAGAGAGAAAAAAAGACGCCCCTCTCTCTGCCTCTCTGCCTTTCCGTTTCCAACGAACGAACCGCTGGGAGGATATGGCCACCAGGCCAGAACAGGTTCTGCTCTTGGAGCCTCAGCACGAGCTGAAATTCCGAGGTAAGAGAGGAGGAGAGGAGAGGAGAGGAGAGGAGGGGAGGGAGGACCCATGTTTGGGTTTGCACGTAAATATCCCCCTTTTTCTTTACTTTCCTACATAAACAAATTATATAGCATAAAGCATATATATAATTAATTTCAAAAGATTTAAATAAAATGAAGAAAAAATTAAAAATAAATAAATAAATGTTCTGTGGCATGAGAGCGACAAGTTGTGAGTTTGCAGATATCATATGCCATTCTCACAGTGTGGACCGAGGGAAAACATTTTGTTTGGGTCACTCATGATGGGCTAAAAGGTTTAGGAACCACTGAGCTAAAGGATACACGTAAAGTGGGATGGCGAGAACAAAAATGGAGAGAAATACATTTGCATCAGAGGGAAAATTGTACAGACGAGGAGATGACATGACAGGCTGAATGGTTGACAGACGTTGGGAGGTGTAAGAGGGAGCAGAGGTGAAACACAGCCTGGGCATCTGATATATGACGCACGCACGCACGCACGCACGCACGCACGCACGCACGCACGCACACACACA
>OOFJ01017553.1:0-12152 GCA_900323375.1 Benthosema glaciale | reverse complement strand
CTAGAATTTCCTGCACGGTCCTTCATTAACAATGCACGTGTTAAGCCGTGCGTTCACAAAGTACCAGCCCTCTCTGTGTGTGTGTGTGTGTGTGTGTGTGTGTGTGTGTGTGTGTGTGTGTGTGTGTGTGTGTGTGTGTGTGTGTGTGTGTGTGTGTGTGTGTGTGTGTGTGTGTGTGCATGTGTGCATGTGTAATTAATTTAACTCTCTGAGTGGACAAAATGTGACCAAACCAAACCCTTGGTTATATTTGTTGACTCCCTGAGTTTCATTTGAAAGTATACCTGCATAATATCTTGATTGGTATATACACGTACAGTAGGTGATTCAGCATGTGTGTGCGCGCGTCCAACCGTGAGTGCTCATATATGCATGTGACCCGTGCGTGTGTATACGTGCGTTTGCGCTCACCAGCATCAGGGTAATAAAACATCGGCCCAAAAAAATGTGGCGGCTTTCCCGAAAAAACGAACATTGAAACTTTGTTTCCCTGTCGTCATGGCAACCTTAGGGTACCGTTTTGGAACTTTCCTTCCTTGAGGGACGGCGTGCGTCACAGGGAGGAGCCTTGGGGAGTAATTACTGAGTGGGAATGTGGCTGGAAATGGGAGAGAGTCAGGAAGAGGGGGAGGAGAGAGACGCCGGGACCAGGAATGTGAGAGACTGAGAACTGAAAGAGAGAGAGAGAGAGAGAGAGAGGCGACGTTGTGAGAGAGAGACAAGAGAGATACATACATAAAGAACCAAATAAATAAATATCTTTCTATTCTATTATAGAATCTATTCTCGTCATAAATGTAGGCTATAGAGGACATCATTTCAAGAAATGTATATTGGGGGAATTACACGTGCACACGCGTGCAGCATCGTTCATCAGTCTTGATCCTAAAATGTCCCCGCCATTTATCTCCCTGTCCTGTCAATAGACCATATTCACATGGCAGCCACGTTGGCATTTTGCATTAAATGAGTGGTGTGAAATGCCATTAAGTCAATGGCATTTCATCGACTTAATGGCAAGATGGCTGTGTGTGAATATGGTGACTTATGTCATGTTTTATCCCTGTTGTGACTGACTGACTGACTGACTGACTGACTGCCACACTGAATGTGTTTATGCCCCTCCTTTGCCCTGCTCCTGATTTCCATCAGCCAATCTCCTCTACTTCCTCCCTGAAGCCTTGATGAGAGTCTTTGCCCAGAGTGCCATCACTTGTGTGAACCAGCTGAGGCTGGTTGGTGTGACCAGCAGAGACTTCTGTTTAGTGTTGGATCATAATTCGGGTTCTCCTCTCTCAATTATGTCTGAGTTTGTGTAGTTTGAAGTATACATAGTTATAGTTTAGTGTTGTGGTTTAGTGTTGTCTGTTGTGTGCTTGTTCATATTGCTTTGTTCATTGTTTAATCCGTCTGAATGTCTGAAATGTCTAAGTAAAGTAATTATAATTGTTTTCCACATCTCCTGCGTTTGAGTTCCTGTGTTTGGGTTCACAAACACCTCGACTGACACAACATACAATTTAAAAATAAAATATGCAGTAATTTCCTTGCAACGTGAGGCGCTCTGTGTCAAACCCAAAGGCCCAGCCCGATTTTGTAACTTCTGTTCCATTCTTAAGCCTATACGAACTCCACCTCCACCCTTATGGAGTCGGACTTTAGAAGCAACACGCCCTCTGAGTCCCAGAGTCCCTTTCCTGTAACCTACGCCCCTCCCAAATCCCCCTCCCTTAACCCTATAGGCCGCAAATTATCTCACACGCTGTTCCAAGCACAACACTCACCACAATAATGCTATCATTCATGAACGTATCAGCCGTTGCGCTAATGAACCTCGCACCGACCTCCGTCCAACACGCTGCATTTCTTGCAGCCTTGCGGAGGAAAGGAACCCTATTGGCTTCCTCTTGTCCAGCCTGCCGACTCATCCCTCCCTCCGGTCATCATCACTCACATGTCACCCATCATCTGCTCTGAACCGATGATGTGATGTGAACTCACATTGTCATGGTTCTGTGACTTTACATTCCCCTCGCCCTACAGTACCGCACCCTGACGTAGAGGTACATGCATGGGTATAGGCTTCTTTGGTAAAGCTTTGCTTATATGGTTAACCCTATACCTTGTTACCCAGGGGTCTGTACTCTACTACTCCCTCCTTTTTCCCTCTAGACCAAATCGCTTTACCAGGGCAAGGAGATCCAGGCAAGAAAAATTAAGTTTGCGCAAAGCTTTTACCACAAACTGTAGAAGTGAAGGGTTTCTCCTGTATAGCCTCACATGCTTTATACAAAACTGTACAACAAAACACACACACACACACACACACACACACACACACACGCGCGCGCGCGCACGCACGCACGCACACACACACAAACTGTACAAGTAAAGAGTTTCCTCCTGTTTGCTGTAGGGCCTTGTGTGCTTTCTCACATCAAATATTGAAAAAGCCTAAATTGCTACAAAACTGTACAACTAACGTTTTTGTTTGTGGGATTAGGGATGCTTCAATGAAGTTAAGGTTTGATTCAAGTCAAGATTTTTACAGTAATCATGCAGGTGAATGTACAGTACATTTCAGAACTAAAAGAGCAGTCTATTGTCAGATACGCCGCCAGAGGTGCGTCAGAGAAGACCACGCGTCATCTAATTAACTAACTTCACCTGCAAATAAAAACATTTTTTGGGAATGCTTAGGTACGCAGACGTTCATAAGCTAGTCTGTGCATGCTTGTGTGTGTCTGTTGATAAGATCATTTTCAGCCAGAGACCACTACACTATTATTCACTATCAATTCCCACATGACATGACAGAAGCCTCCCATCCCAGCAACCTCTAGTGTCACTGTGACTGACAGTGACGACATCCATCTACGATCCCCATATAGCATGTGGACACATTAATGTAATTCTCCTTTTTATCCACATCTACTTGTAGTTTAATTTGATGCATTCAGTGTTTAATGCAATATGCAATCCCTTGTGCTGTATGTTATTTTATTTTTCAATTATAATCATTGTAATGTAATGGCCTGGTAGTTGGCCATGCATGGTGATTTGTTTTTTATTTTACTTTTTCAGGTCAAGGACGCCCACAGCTCTATGTATTTTCCACCCATCTAAAAATATTTTGTGCCGTACAAGAACTCGACCATACAATATTTAGGTTGATCTTTGAAAGAAGCACTGGAAACTTGTAGATTGGCTATTTTCAAATAGCCTATGTTCAGTATAACTGATTGTGATGCTATATTTATTCATTTAGCTGAGAACCCCCCGGAACCTTCTCAAGGGCCCCGGAGGCTCCCCAGACCGCACTTTGAGAACCACTGGTCTATTTGTCTGACCTTACCCCACCCAGGTAAAGGGTCTCAGCTCACCCTTTCACCTATGCAACTTTACACACCTCTTTCCAGAACCCCATTCCTATAAAGATCTAACCTTTTGACAATAAAACTAACCCTCATCAACAGATATTGTCCACCTGTACGTAAGTCCAAAGACATCAAAAGACAAGTGCACCAAGAGTTCACAACCGCCATCTGCACTTCTGTTCTGAGATCCAACAAATTAACTATTCCAAGGTGCTGGGCAACATTAAGCAAACACCTTATGTTAACGAAAATCTGGCATGGCAGAGGGTTATTGTCCATATATAACAGACAAATTCAACACGCTC
Source organism: Benthosema glaciale (assembly GCA_900323375.1). Classification (NCBI taxonomy): domain Eukaryota; kingdom Metazoa; phylum Chordata; class Actinopteri; order Myctophiformes; family Myctophidae; genus Benthosema; species Benthosema glaciale. The sequence goes on along the minus strand of OOFJ01017553.1, from coordinate 8,470 downwards.
CAACAGGGAATTCCAATTAAACAGGCCTTACCACAATGGCCAAAATACCCCACTGTACCACTGAACCCTCACCCCCCCCAAACACACACACACACCTGAGTGAGCAGCCGGTATCTGTCTGACTGGAATCATCGTCGAGTCATCGCTAAACAGATGATGGCATTGGCAGTGATAACGCTGATCATATACAGGAACATAATTCCCTCTCTACTCACACACACACACTTCCCGGTATAGGAGATTGTCTCACTCCAGGCGGGTGCCAGTGCACCTGTAGGGAATGTTCCACACACCTGTAAACTGTCTCCCAGTAAGTGCTTCCATCTGCGCCCTCTTCACTCAGCCCCCTGCCTGCCTGCCTGCCTGAATGAATCACCATGTGAGCCTCTTCATGCCATTCCGACATGACAATGGTGTCTACCAGCTGTGTGTCTGCCACTGTCTGCTGCTGTGGATTATTTCATACAGTAGGATGGTCTTTCTGCTTTCTTTGTCGCACCTCCAACGGTGCCATGGCGGACTATGCATGGCTTGAGGCATGCATGCATGCATGACTGAGGCACTCAATCAGTGTAGCCCAAACTGTATCCCTGTCGATGAGAATGGGAGTCCTAATTTAACTCAGAGAGTGTACAAATGGAACCAAGGGTCTTAGTTAGTTCCACTTGTGCACTCTCAGAGCCTACGGTTCCCTTTGTTCCTATCATGTCTCAATAATTTTACCTTGGGATCCCCCGCAACCCACGAAAGGACCCCTGGAGGTCTCCCTGAATGACGCGTTGACACTGAGCAGTCGCTTTAATTACGGGTTTGAGTTTTGCATTCTCAACGTTAAATTGACACTGAGAATGGAGAGCAGCAGAGTGAGGGTGACTGACTGAGGGTCTTTTGTGCGTGTAAGAGGAGTTCTGATGGCTCTTCCACATGAAAACCTCATGTATGGCGGTTTGTTCTCTCTCTCTGAATGAGGTGTTATGAGAGACAAACAGCACAGGGCTCTGTCCGAGTCTGACCCGGGGTCGGGCAGAACATCCATGCCTTGGCCGGACCTCTAGAAATTCACGTTTTCAATGGAGGTCCTCTGGTCGCAGTTGGAACAGCGAGGACTCCCGCTGTCTGGGTTTGATTTAGGATCTTCTGTGGGTGTTCTATGATCCGTAGGTCAGAAGAGAGTAAGGATGGGCTGGGCTGGAACAGATCTTCTACAGTTCTTGTTAACAGTACAGGCACTTTTTTTTTCCTATTCTAGTGAATGGGGTTTTGATGGACAATGACAAGACCGAGGGTTGATATTCAGCTTGGTTGGTTTATAGTAATACTGTGCATGGTCATATAGATTCCAGTACGGGCAGCTTATAATACCTTGTCCAAGAACTAATGCGTTAAGGAGATCTTTTATTTATATACTGTAAGTCATTATGGAACCTGCCTCGAAACCTCTGCTGCATTAACTTACATTGTGTAGTATTTTCTCACATGTACTTTCAGCTATCTATTTGTTAGTTTAAATATTGTGAGTACTGGCATTTAGTCATTTTGTATTTGCAACTATATTATTTGTTTATACGGTATGTTATTTTTATGTGGTCCACAGACTATAGCTGGTTGCTATGGCACCAGCTAATGGAGATTAAAATGAAATAAAATAAAGTCCCATCACACAGTAGTAGATCTACAGCAGTCATGGCGTTAGTGTTTGTAAAGGATTTTTTGTAGCTGTCCAAAAATAAATACACAGTAAAACCCTAAGGTTACAAATCTATAAATTAACCTACACACTGTCTACACAGACACCTTGTAGCCAAATAGCTTGAGGTTAACACTGTCAGTTTAACTCTGAGCTATGCTCTGAGCTGAATTGACGCTGGTTTCACAGTCTGCAAACCCAAAAACTGACTGAACTAAACGGAATCCTTGACAGCGTTCACTTAAGGTTATTAAGACTTAAACTAAAAAACTATACTTTTCTATACTTGAGTTCATGAAAACCAAAACATCAAGCATTATATTTATTGAGACTGGGATGTCTATAGACAACTGTTAACTGTCTTTTAACCATTAACCATTCTGAACATTTTAAAATCTTACCACTGAACAATAACTCACATAATTTAAAAAACTAAACATAAAACTACTACCGAAACAAATACAACTAAACCAAAAACTAAACTAAGTTGAACTAAACTAAATTGAAAACAATAGTGGAAAAACTAAGGAACAAAAAGAATAGAATAGAATAGAATAGAATAGAATAGAATAGAATAGAATAGAATAGAATAGAATAGAATGTACTTGTTCCAGACTACCATATAAGGACATGCCATGAAGCATCATAGCTTACACAGCTAGCGTGACACGGAACAGGAGTGACCATGTTGTCACTTGACAGGCCATGCGGGGACGTGCCAGCTGGTTCACTGTCCATTTATCACGTTCAGCCGATAAGGCCAGCGGGGTAATGCAAACACGTTTTTTTCCTCATACCACTCCCATGCTAAACCCCATGTGCCGTTAGGCCGCGAACTGGCACTAACTCACAACTCACAGGTTGAAGGTTCCACTGCCAGTAAGCTGTCGTCAGACTGAACACCAGTCATCTGACCTCTCAGTGTTTTTCAGAGACCAAATGGTTCTTATTGTCTGACTCAAAAGTACAAAATGCTTTCTAAAAGGATGTGCGGGGAGGAATGTCAGTTCAAAACAAAAACTGGAACCTTTTCGATGGCATATCTGAGGCATGTGTACAGTACATGTCCTTCTCTTTATCACATGCTCTACCTGCACAGCTACAAAGACTGATCCGTTGAACGGACAATTTAGTAATGTCACGCAACAGGACAAAAAAAAACTATACGGGCTCTTTATCTGCAGGGAGGGGGGTGGTGCAGTCAGGGTTGATAGTATGTCTCATGTGGATGGAAGACAAAAGTGATTTGATGTAGTGCCAACATGCTTGAGGTATTATGGAGGTAGCTGGCCCACCAAGGCTTGTGACAAACATGTGAGTCACTTCATTTGTCAGGGGGACATTAATGCTGAGAACTGGCAGCCCTCGATTCGGCATTCCGATGGAGATTTTTTTTTATAGCATTACGCTGGAGATGGAAAACGTGAGTTGAGACAAACTGATTCACAGTAACACTGTTTGTACGAGATGACAACAATAGGTTTATTCATAAGCAATGTGCTACAAATGGTTTATTTGTGCACCATTGGTAACACATTTTAATCACATCGTTCAGCCACTCGTCTGACAACAGTTTTAGTTCCAAAGGGTTAAGCATATACGATTAAGTATAAAGTCGTAAAAGAAGGTCTGTGTCATTGAACCTATTTTCAGTGTTTGGCAAAGTGAGCAGACCTATTTTCACCTGAAACTGACACTGTTGATGCGATGCTACAGGAGCCATGACGAGTTGCACCAGAGACATGTGAAGACTGATCCCCTTTTGAAATTCGGCGCAGATTAAAGGCGGCCGCACATCGGCACGGTAACGCCACGCCAAGACCGCTCCTTAGTTTATGACCGTCCTTTTGTCTCTTTTATAGCCTTCAAAAACGTTGGCCGCAAGTGTAGCCCCCCTGGGAATCAGGATGCATTACACTGTCTAACTGCCAAAGATGACATAATCAGTTGTTTTATTTGGACTCATTCATTAATTAATTTTGAGGGTTAGGTTAGGTTACAGTATATTCTCTTACAATATTTCGCCCCTGAGAATGCCATGGCTACAGGTTAAGCTCAACTTGATACCTCTTCAAAGGCAAGTCCATTCTCACCCATTCTACTCAACACCCATGGTCTTATAGTATACGTTTAATAATATATTATAATTACTAATAATGAGACATGTTTACTACATTGTTTTTAATCACAGTACTCATAATACTTGTCAGTTTGCAGAAAGATTCTGTAATGTTTCAAGCAGAATGAACATTGTTTCTCCGACAACTAACTACTAATAGACCTTTGGTTGCTAATGCTACAGAATAAGCTTTTGAGGAAAAACGTATATCCTCAGAAATATCCCAATCCCAGTGTGTTGAAAGAATGCAACAATAAGGGAAGACGTAATCAAACTGGTCCTTTCACTTATCCCCTGCTACAGCACTAACAGCTAACACTAAGCGCTTGTTCAACTCTGAGTTGATTGTTTGATTGTTATTTGTTATACATGTAATGTATACAAGCTATAGCCCTACCTTTTATATTCTCACTTTCTCTCCATCTCTTTCGCACGCACACACGCACACACACACAGTTCAAATCCAAGGACCCATCGACCCTGGCTGACGCCTCAAACTCCACACCTCTCTCAACCACAATCATGACCTTCACCTTTTGTTTTCTTTGCATGGAACACTGATGCCCACCATGAAATAAGTCCTGTGGGGGGCCTCACTTATGGGTAATAGTTTGATCTGAAATCCGTTTATCCCCTGCCCTGTCCATGTTTGTGTTTTCTCGCTCACACACACAAACACAAAGATGAGTTTGAATCCAGGATCTAGAGAGGCTTTCAATATCTGCCCCATGGGCTGACGCCATAACATCCACGCCCATCTTGTGGCACTGTCATTATCTTCACCTGTGTTGTCTCTGCAGGGCGTGGCTCCCATCAGGACCAGGCAAGACCCGGCAAGGAAAGCTGACATTGGCCCACCATAAAAGAAATCCTGTGCGTGAATCACTTGTAATACGTTTAGTATGTCTGGTCTTAATCTGTTTGTCCACTGTACATCTTTCTCACCCTCATTCTCTCTCTCTCTCTCTGTCCCTCTTTGCGAGGGAGCGTAGGTTTTATTTAATAGAAAAGGGTTTATGAGTAAATGGGAACTTAAATATAGGCTTGAGTGGGATTCTAAAGCATGAGTTAAGTCAATACATGTGCAAACAGACTGCTCACCGACAGGCAAATTTCTGGTTACTATGAACAAAGTCATGTGCTGTACAGCAAAGCTGCACACCAGCTCGTTGTATAACTTAATTATAGATATACAAATACATCAGGTTATACTGCATGTATCTGCCTCATCTACTGTAAGTAAAAACATGTACAGCTGATAAAATAACCTCTTATAAATCCACTTGGTTCACTTAAATGGAATCCTTTATTCTGTCTGCTTGCTCGCTGCATGACTGTGGGCGGGTCTGGGATGTTGTTTTGATTTAATCAGGAGTTCTCACAAACATCCATGTCCTGCCATGCGTTTCTTCCTGGAAAATGGAATTATTACAAAATTTAAAATAGTTTCTGGGATGAGACTGAACTAAACGTGGCTCGAGACAAACGAGAAACTGTAAAGACATTACATATTTTTTGTATGCTCATGGGTGTGTATAGGCAAACGCGTGACGACTATGCAAACAGCATTAAAATGATTATTGTCTCTGTGTGTTGGTGTAATGGGTCTCGCTAGGTGTCTGGCTGTCTAAATAGCTGTTAAGGCTTATAGAGGTTTGAGGGTTCAGACGACGAGGACAGGAAAATACATAATGTAGGCAAATAGCGTTGTTGACATACTGTATAATATAGTACAGTATGTCCCACATCTGAGAACATGATTTTATTTTCGTTTTATAATAATAAAGAACAAGTGGAACTTCTCTTCTGTAGAACCCCAAAAGACAAGAAACACATTTATGGGGGAATGTTGGTGTCTTAAAAACATCCACAGGGGGTCTTCTCTGATACGTGTACTAGTTTAGACAGGCTTTTTGTTCTTACATGTCTAACAGGGACACATGCTGATTGTTCCTTTGTTTGACCAGCCTGGGAGCCGTATCCTCTAATGGGAGGGGTACAAACTGACATGTCCGGCTACTTTTATACAGCTAGGACACATAACCCATAAACCTTCTGCTTCCACTACGATGCTCTCCTGTAAAACAGGTTGCATTTTGTCGTTTAATGGTTGTTGATGTTAACAAGATTAGTCAGCCCACGTTGGTGTCAGTATTTCTTTCTTTATTGCTTAGTTGGAACGTAGGGGAGACAAAAGAGAGACCACCACTAAATCCTGTGTACATTTTAAATGAACATTCCTATTCTCTGTTAACTCTTGACTTGCACACAAGAAATTGCTGTCCGTCGAGTGGCTGCGATGGTCATTTTTCAGTAAAACCCAGGTTGATTCCTGTGGGATTCCGCATGCATTATATCGATCTACTGTACAAGTTTACAACATGTAAACATGCAATGTTTGTAGAACTCCTTTTTTTCTATAGTTTACAAAAAATAGGAAAGCCAGTTTGAAAGTGGTTAAGCTAACGTTTCATTGTGAAGGCTCTGGTGCGATTCGATCCAAGCCCAGTACATACAGGCCCGGAGGCGACGACTACGGGAACATTTGAGGTTTTCACGACACAAACAAAAACTGGGATCGTTTCATATGAATGCAGGTATTTCCTTTCATCGTCCTAAATCCAGTATTGAAGCTCCTCCGCTTGGCTGTAAGAATGTGACGTTCCCACCGGGAGATATGGGTTTAGGTTTTTTATTAAAAAATGTTCTTTATCTGGCGCTCTATTCTTTGTCGCCTGCCGGTGCTGTGTCAGATTTCACTCGTTCTGCTTCCGTACCTTATTGTATCATTTGTATTGTATAGAGACAGTAATCCTTGCACTCTGTGCCAGGTTTCTGTCCAGCTCCAGCCTCAGCCTTTGTGCGGCCGTGAATAATGGCCAAGATTTGTTGAGTAAACAAATTCGTGACACCCTGTAGGAGTCTGACTTGACCTCCTGTCGGCCTGACCGCCTATGCGGTCACTGGACAGCTTCCTCGTCCTTCCTCTCTCTCTCTCCCCCTTTTGTTTTCAAGGTGGGGCTCTGCAGGAGTCTGGCCGTCTACGACAGGGTCTGTGTGAAATTGTGCGAATTTCCAGTAGACCACAGAAGTATCTTTATATCTTTTTTGTTATCTGGCTGTCCGAGTGTCCGTGGTCACAGCTGATACGTTCTCTCTCTTTTTGTAATGGTTTTACAGTTGTGGTGTCGTGTGTTGCAACAGACATGGCTCGTTCTGACTTCACCTAAGGTGTGACTGACGTGTACTCGCCTCCAGATGTGACGAGTCTAGACTGTCAAGGACGAATTAAGCCATCCGTGAAAAAGACGGTGACTGAATCACCGGAGAGAACATTCAACAAACCATCCCACACAACTCTTTCACACCAGGCAAGCTGCATGTGATGATGATGATGCAACAACATCACAATGGAGTCATAAAAGAAATGCATCGTAAAATAAGTACGGGCGAGAGTCTGATTGTGAAAGATTTGCTTTCAATGGAAAACTACTTTTTATGTGATCTGAAAGCAAGATAGCATTAGGTTCTCATATAAATAATTCCTCAGTGCTAGATCAACCATACACAATACTCAGTTGATCGGTATGTTTCCTGTAGAAACAGTGGGGGCTCAATCTTTTTTTCTATGTCCCCCATTTACAGTATATAGAAAAGACAAAATAAATCTAATATATAATATGTCAATTTTAAACATTTAAATATATTCCAAGTCATACTTGGTACTTCGGGTAGTAACCCCTTTAACCGATTCAGCGCCAAGACATTGATTAGAAATTAATATACTGTAGCTTGTGCCGGGATAGGTATAACAGAAATACTGTGATGCTTTGCATTGGTCCTCACTGAATGACTCATTTGGAAGAATTTATTTTATATTGTTTGGCAATAATCAATTATTTTTGAAGTTTTATGGTCTTCAAATTTTAGTGCTTTTAGTTTGATAGTTTTCTTTTTCAGTCGCAGCTATTCACGAAGAAGACAAAGGTGAATAGGCTAGGCTATGACAAAGATAGATCATGCCAAAGTTTATAGAATAATAAATAAGCCAACAAATCAATCAAATTGTCACTCACTAAAATAGTTAATGACAATAACATAACTGGCCTCTCCCAATAGATTGAGCACTACATTAACATGAATTGTCACAGCACAGGCCTGTTCCCACATTACACAGAATAATATAGGGCCCTCCATCTGTGCAATGAATCAACATCAGAAGGCAGAGTCTCGTTGATTGACTCTACATAAAATAAAAGTTCCATAATTCAAACTAACTGTATTTCAGTGAGTATTTCATTTGGAATTTGCCAGCTCAGACGCGGGAAGGAGGGCAGAGGCATGCTCTGAACGGTCCTGTGGTTCGAGGAACAGTGGAAAAAGGGGGCGGGGCCTCTAGGGTGTGGGGGAGTGGCCTGGGGCGGACCCGAGGGCCTCTCTGGGTTTAAATACTTCCACCTCCTTCCCCTCTGCTCCTGCTTTGTGCCTGTGAGCTCCTGTTTCTGTGCCTCTCGCGCTCTCGCTCTCTCTCTCTCTCCGTCTCTCACAGAGTCCCCACGTCTCTACAGCAACCATGAGTTTCCAAAAAACTTCCTCATACTCCGTGCGCTCCTCCTCCAGCGGCAGGGGGCCCTCCATCGGGCACATGTCCATCACCCGTAGCT
>OOFJ01017539.1:0-17552 GCA_900323375.1 Benthosema glaciale | reverse complement strand
TGTGTACTAGGGTCTGCTGTCATTCCTGTCGGCTCCTCTGATTGGTGCGATGTCAGATGTGTGGGGCAGGAAATCCTTCCTCCTCATAACTGTCTTCTTCACATGCGCTCCCATCCCTCTGATGAGACTCAGCCCCTGGTGAGACTAGTGTGTTTGTGTGTGACCTGTGAGATTATTAAATATGAACCCATTCCTGTTTAGGTGTGGAAAGCCAATATGTTGTTATACCTTTCATCTGTCATTTACATATTATTGATGTCTGTCAGAAACCTCTAATCTCCGTAGTGTATGACCAGCTTTGTGTATGCGTGTGTACCCCATAGTGATGATTTGATTGGCTGAGCACCCCATAGTGATGATTTGATTGGCTGAGCAATGTACATATTGCGGACAGAAAATTAAGGACGCCAAAAGTGATTGACCGGATTGGAATTGAGGATAAAAATCACACTCAACGTGTTAACTCAGTGATGCATTATTGAAACAGCGCCCCCTGTTGATACACTAAACAGTGACATAGGGACAGGTGGGTGTACAGGTGTACATAGGGACAAAGCTGGGCCTTGGAGTGGTTGCACCACTCAATTTTCTTTAAATTCATTCAAATCTTTATATATTCTTGAAAGACATGACATTATATTACTTGCAGTGTTGTCGAGACACACCATAATCAGTTTCAAAGCAAAAAACAAAACCGCAACATTTCCTCATCTCGTGACGTAATGCATGTTTAGAATCAGTTGCAGACACTTAAGTCTGCAATCAATCAATCAATTGAGGACAGACAAGTGAGGACGCCAATTGTGATTGGCTGGAATTAAATGATGTATGGTGACAAGAGCGCTCCTCACTTCACATGCATGTGTTTTTTTCATAAATTAATGTCCTACTTGATCATACTACAATTACAGTGTCACACAAAAGCATTAGAATATCTGCACAATTTGAGCTTGCAGATCTGCTACTTTTGATGCTTTTGAGTTTTGAATTTGAATCCTGAAAAGTAGTTTTTCCAGAAAACGTTGGTTTGGATTTAGAAGGTGTTCTTAAAAATCTGCCTCAGTTCTAAATGGGGTAACATATTTTTTATTGTTTTCCAGCTTCCAGCTGTGTCTTGCCTAAGTCAACTTGAACCAGAGAGATTTGAGAGACAGAAAGTGAGGCAGTCAGTCTGTGAGGCGGTTAGGTGCTAATGAAGCTGTGCTGGTGAACAGTGGTGCCAACATAATGCTATGTGCTGTTCAGTCACATGCTTCTCATATGAGAGACCTGGGGGCAAAGATCAGCCTTCAGGAAGCAGGCTTATCCAGTGACGCAGCCAGTCTATGAAGCAGCCAGTCTGTTAAATAAGCCAGAAGGTAAACCAGTCAGTCGGAGAATCAGTCAGACAGAGGGTAAACCAGTCAATCAGTCAAACAGTGGGTACACAAGACAGTCCTAGTCCACATATATAGCATTTTCTTCCGATTGACTTCCAGTGGGCCTGTTGAATACAGGCGTCGATAGTAATATTGTGATCGGTAAACTGTCCTGTTTGCTACGTGTAGAGGAATGAGGCCTGTGTTTAAGCTGATCTACAATACCCAGGCCTTGCAGGGAAAAGCTGCTTCATACTTAACCCATTATTGGTTAAACTTAAATGTCTAACAACCTGTACTTTACAAACAACTCTGGCATATTTGTATTTGTTTCTTAAGGTCAATATAGCCTATGAAATGAACAAAACTACAGTGTTCCGTCTAGCCAGTGAGAAAACCGCTCATACGTATCCACAAGTCATAAGATAGATAGATCTGGATAGATAGACCTTTATTGATCCTGCAGGGGAAATTCAGTTCCGTCATGGCAATACAGCAGTTTTGAAACAAAGGACTGATATAGAAAGTTACAGTGATGCAGCTAGTTGTAACGAAAAAGGAAACAAAAACAGGATGGATGATTTTATTTTGTCATTGAACACAAGTGTATAACAAAATTATCTTGATGGCATCAATCCAATGCAAAAAGAGCAACTATTGAGTGTACTATCACTTGAACAGACATCAAGCATAGTGGAATAGAGTAGAGTCACAACAAAAAGACAAGACTGCTAAGCATGCCAAAATGTGTCTGCCTCCTTTGGCACACCGGACACCAAAGACTGTTAAGACAAATTACAGAGCCACAGTGTTACTTTGAGTAGCAGAATTCCTAGTGATAAAAACAGCCACTGTACTTTTTCCTGGAACAAGTAAGTTGTCAATTGAGTGCCCATTGGCTTCTTTACTTTCGTATTTTTTTTTTTTTTTTAAACCTAAATCAAAATTGTGAATCACTGTAAATGTACAATGCCTTTGTTGAGTGTGTTCATTGTGATGAATTAAGATGAATGAAGCAACACTTCGGCTCTGTAACTTGTGATGACAGAAGTGTAAGGTGGGGTTCTATGAATGCTGTATATCAGGTGTTGCTAAGGGTGTGAATCAGTTTTATCATGATAAAAAACACTTCAATTCTCCAGATGACAATTTGGTATTTACTGTAGTTGTCTGCCTACTGTTGGCTATATAGAACATTTCAGTAGGGGAAATGCATTGTATCTTCATGGGCTATATAGTAACAATAAGAGGGACAAACATTACCATGTTAACTTGTGCTTGTAGTGATATATCTTACTTAACCTGTATCTCTGTATGTCTGTGTAGGTGGTATTTCGCTTTGATCGCTGTATCAGGGGTCTTTGCCGTGACCTTCTCGGTCATCTTTGCCTATGTGGCTGATATCACAGAGGAACATGAGAGGAGCACGGCTTATGGACTGGTAAATATGTCATTACCTCTAGTTTTAGTAACAGTGCATTATTATGTTATGGATACTCCACACGTCCCAGACTCTTCTCCCTTCTGGTTCCAAACCTGTAGAAAGAACTCTCCATTGCTGTTTAGAACTGCAGACTTGACTCCCAATCTTCCACCATAATCTGAAGACTCACCTCTTCAGACTCCACCTTGACAACCTTGCAGGCTTATGCAAAGTTTAAAATGTATAATATCAAAAGCATGTTACAGTATGTAGACAGATGCCAGGTTAATTTGTTGACCTGGCATCCTGTAGTTTGTATAGTTTCTATGTACAGATTATTTATTTTTGGATATTAGAAATTATTATTATTTAGACTGTTCTTGGTTTACCTATGATCCTACATTATTTCGTGTTTACTTTGCTTATTGTAAATTGCTCTGACTCTGTCACTAACCTATGACCAAAATAAAACTAACTGAACTGAACTAAACTCTGGATTAAGAGCGTCTGCTAAATGCCCAAATTGTAAATTGTTCAGAAGGGATCTAATTTTACTTTCTCCAGGTGAGCCATCGGTCTGGCTCTATTATACCGCTATAAAAATAAAAGATTGTCCTTCTAATTATTATTCTAGGTGTCCGCTACCTTTGCAGCCAGCCTGGTGACCAGTCCGGCCATCGGGGCGTACCTGTCGGCCAACTACGGTGACAGCCTGGTGGTGCTCATTGCCACGGTGATTGCCGTGGTGGACATCGCCTTTGTGTTTTTCGTAGTTCCCGAGTCACTGCCGGACAAGATGAGACTGGCCAACTGGGGACTCCCTTCCTGGGAACAGGCTGACCCATTTGCTGTGAGTTTACAGGACCTTTTAACCCCTACATTTAAAGTAGCCCCTTTGCTGTCAGTTCATGTTACCACTACACTAACCCCCCAAATGAATTCCTTTTGACGTGGACTTCAACCCCTATACCAATGGTTCTCAAACTGGGGTCCAGGGAAAGTGTTGGAGCTAGGAACCAGATGTACCCTTGTGTGTGCAAATGGAACCAAATGGACCCATCCGGCAATTTTGTTCCATTTTCTCACACAGAGTTATGAGGGTCCGTGGCATAAACCATAGTAAACCAACCATACAAAGTATGTTTCCCCTGTAATTGCCTTGGGGGTGGATGGAGAAATAAAACTGTGTTGTCTGTGTTTGTGTGTTTATAGTCTCTGCGTCGCGTGGGGAAAGACAGCACGGTTCTCCTCATCTGTGTCACAGTGTTCCTTTCATACCTACCTGAGGCTGGGCAATACTCAAGCTTCTTCTTATACCTAAGACAGGTAAGCTACAGGTTTAGCCTTCATATAGAGCACCGAAGTCTGACATCACATCCTGCCCGGGTCACGTTCTCCCCCCTCCATTCTGAATGACATCACTTCCTACCCGGGTCACGTTCTCCCCCCTCCATTCTGAATTCTAATAGAGGTGTTTATTATCACATCGTATAAGAACTGTGTTCCAAAAATAAACAAATGAGCACAATGGATTAACTCGTATGGATAAGAAGCATTAACTGATGGCGAGAAAACGCTAACGTTAGAAACCGACTGTATTAAAATATGAACGACTGACTATCGTAAACGATTCCAAGATGAACCAATGTTATTCTCCATAGAGAAATTACTTCCCTTACCCAGGGGATGTCAGGACATTGGTACTATTACTCTATTGACAACATAACAGTCTCCAGTACATATTAGTTTTCTTTTTTCTTTTTGTTTGTGTTCTAGGTGATAGAGTTCACACCTGCTGCTATCGCTGCCTTCATCGCTATGGTGGGAATCCTGTCTATTATAGCCCAGGTATGGATGGTATCAAACTGACAACATTAACCGTAATGTTCCAACCTGTTTTAAAACCTCCAATTTAGGGCTTACTACCGGTATATCATATCTAGTTGTCATGCAGGTTTGTATTAACATTAAAATGAGAAGCAGCACATGTATCTTTTATTTATATCTGCTGTACCAAGGTGTACCTCTTGCAGATTTTGACACCCATTGTCTATTAAATGTCTAAATGTTAGTCATAGTGTGCAGGTTCTACACTACTGTACATATAAAATATGTAATCAACCTGTCATTTTGAAATCGTACATACTAATCAGGGATGAAAACAACTCTTATTGGCATGTTTGGGGAGACCCTTCGTCTTCTTTTCGTCTGTTTGTGCAGCTGCCTTACACACCAATCTTCCTGCAAAAAAAAGTTATCAGGACATTTCTGTTTGCTAACATTATTTGATATGGTTTTGACTTAATTTAATATTAGCTGCCCCCCTGAGTGTGTTACACTGTTTCATGTTAGCTAACTACCAAATGTCAGGATTAATGCTGTAAAACCAATACAAAATCACAGTTCCACAATAGACCTATATTGTATCCCACAAACGCTGTTGTAATTCACAACTTACAATAGTTCAAATGCAGCCAATCACTATATGAACATGGTGCATAACCAGCTAGAAAGGAGCGATATTTTACAGTAAATAATAATTGTTTTTGTGTGAGCTTTAGTTTCCACTGTGCACTTTTACAATCAGTGTTTGGCAGGCATACCAAATAAAAAGAGTACATGCAAGCTTAGACAATATTTCCTAAGCCTACCTACAGTAACCTCGAAAACCAGATGTGAAATTGGGCAAAGTGTTCTAATATTTTACCAATAGGAAATTACACTGTGGTGAGTTGAAACACTATGTTCTGTTACAGCTCATAATGGTGCAGTTAATTCCTGTTTACGTGGATGATTGCTATATGATTGGATGTAGCTACACGGATGTTTCTTACAACCATCTTCACACCATTTCTAAAGATGTACTAGTTAAGACATTCCTTAAGTTTCAGTGGTACAACCCAATTTAGTAAATAGCTTCTTTGAAACTAGTAGTTACTACGAGCTTTGTAAAGATGTTGCATACAAACGCAGTAATGACACACTCTCTCTCCCCCTCTGTCTCTGCCTGTCTCTCTCTCAGACGGTGTTATTCAGTGTTCTAATGAGGACTATAGGTAATAAGAAAACAGTTATGCTGGGTCTTGGCTTCCAGATCTTCCAGCTGGCTTGGTACGGTTTTGGATCAGAACCATGGTCAGTAGTCTCTCTCTCTCTCTCTCTGTGCGTGCGTGCGTGCGTGCGTGCGTGCGTGCGTGCGTGCGTGTGTGTGTGTGTGTGTGTGTGTGTGTGGGGTCTACTCAGCATGTTGTTCGCAGTAAAAAAAATACACATCTATCCTGACTTCAAACATTCATTTTCATGTGAACACCAAAGATCTATGGGTGGTGGACATGGGATTTGTGTGTGTTGTCATCACTGTACGTTGATCGTGAACAGTATCACTGTCGAATGCTTGACCATTTCCTGTGGAAGGGGAGTTGATGCTCAACACACAAAATTAAAATAGTTTAAAGGTTAACCTTGTTTGCATTGACTGCTACTGTGATAATGGTAAAATCCACTAATGCCACAATGTAGTGCAACGTACGCCCCGAAACACACTCTGCCCCCCTTTTTTTCCGCGGACCACTTACCCCCCAGTGGTTCTTGTATTCTTGTCTTACTGGTTACGAATACGAGTAGGGTAAGGCATAGTTTTACTGTGGTTACGTTTAGGAATAAGGTTTTGCGTAGGCATAGTTTTACTGAGGTCAAGTTTAGGAATACCTGCCGGCGACCGTTCTGAGATTGCCTGATTTGACCCGAGGCGAGCGTGTTTTTGGGCGAGCGTTCTTGTATTCCTCCATTCTTGTTGTTAACCAATGAAGTTCTATTTTATACTTTGTTGTATTACTGTCACAAATGAAGAAACAAAAACAACAAGAAAATAGACAATCAACAAGCTTGTGTGACCCATGTCCAAATTTATTTATTTTAAGTATAATCGAGGAGGTATTCAGCAGATATTTCAGTGCAACATTTGGTATATAGCACCTCCTACATTGATGTGGGCAAATCAAATAAAAAATTACAATAACATGACAATAATATTGCCTCTATGGGAATGATGCTCTTCTAGTCACTTAGTGTGCCACCTGCTGGTAGGTCAACCAAATTGTACCAATAAATGCATGGAATGTTCCACTTGGGGGGAACAATTTCTTTCTGAATATTTTTCATTATTATTTACAAGATGCATTTATTGATATTATGATCGAACACAGTATCTGCTCTTGATCATTGTTGAACGATGGCTATAAATGAATTTGTTTATGGTTTTGTGTTAGGATGATGTGGGCAGCAGGTACAATAGCAGCCATGTCGTCCATAACATTCCCAGCCGTCTCTGCTCTGGTTTCTCGATGCGCCTCTCCTGAGCAGCAGGGTAACTAACTACACACTCTGTCTCTCTGTCTGTATGTCTGTCGGTCTAGCTCTCACAATCTTCAATTGTTTCAATTCATTGTGCTTTATTTGTAAGGTTTCTCTGTTTATGTTAACACTATTTTTGCCCAGGATGTCCTCAGATGTCTTTTATAATTACTCCCGTAGGAGGACCAGTACGTAGTTTTTAGGTCTTTTTTTTTATGGTATAAAACCGGATCACTAAAATCTACCTATTGTCCCGAATATAAGACGACTCCAATTATAAAACAACCCCCATTTTTCAAGACTCATTTGTGGGAAAATAACATTGAATGTTTTTTAGGATATTTCCATTGGAAAAAACACAGTCTAATATTCAGGCCAATAGGGTATTTTTTGACAGCTCCCATTGCTAGTCAACGCCTTGCACTGAGCTCATCCATTCACTTCCCGACCTTGCAATTATCTCTGAATCACGGCGCTCTCCGTGGTCTTGGTCAGAACGGCAATCTTCTGTCCTAATTTCAGACTTAACCAAGCATCTCGTTTAGAATATTAACGCTTCTAAAGAGAGATCAGACTTGGTAGCGAGAGGTAGTAATGGAACATTATACAGTACCTCCTGGTTTTGGGGGCTAATGGAAGGTGGGGCTTTTCAGAGTAAATTCTGCCTCATCTGCTGGGCACTCTAGCACCTTTATTTTGAAACATTCCGGGGCATAAAAACAGTTAATTGTTGTGTGTTTTCAGCCAAAAAACGTTCTACTCTAATAAACTGTGCGTGTGCCCGTGTGTGCGTAGGTGTGGTCCAGGGAATGGTAACTGGCATCAGAGGGCTGTGTAATGGCTTGGGACCAGCTCTCTACGGATTCATTTTCTTCCTGTTTAATGTGGAACTCAACGAACCAACTCTGTTGAACCCAGTCCAACCACAGCCAGTAACACCGACCCGACCCCACACAGAGGTACGCTCACAACACACAGTATGCACTGCACAAAGCTAGAACACGTATACAGGTACACTGACTTGACTACATAAATATGCTACACACAACACACATACACTCATGTCATTTATTAGTAGGGCTGTTGCAATTACCATGAAACTCACAGGGGAATGCGAACAAACCGCCATAAATGTGTCACATTTTGATAGACATTATTCAAAAATGTGCAAAAGCATGTTGATTGATTCTGTGTTCAGTGTGCAGTGTCAGATGATTCATAAATATCATTTGGATAGTTCAGCATTCATAAAGTGGTAGTTACAGTTAGTACGTGGTAGACCTCCACTCACAAGTGCAGGAACGCACACAAGTCAATACAAGATTTCTCACAAGGAGAGAGAGAAACTTGAAAATTAAAAGCGACAAGTCTTTAATAAGGATTTAAAAGCCGACAATGACCGAGTAGAGCAAACATGGAGCAGCAGGCCGCTCCACGAAAGACTGATTAGCCGATCTCAGGGCTCTTGTTGGGACATAAGGGACATCAAAGCATAATGTTTAGTAGCAACATGGGCTCCATGTATAATAAATAATGAACTTCTCTGACTCTGTCTAACTCTAGAAGTCAGTGATTCCTGGTCCTCCCTTCTTGTTCGGAGCCTGTAGCGTCCTGTGTGCCATACTGGTTGCCTGCTTCATCCCAGATCACCACCGCTCGGCTGACATCAAGACCACTTGCTCCACCCGCAAGTCTAGCAACGCCTCCGCCACACATGCTCTGAGCGCCAACCCCATGGTCACGATCACCAGCGACACGGAGGACATCGAGCCACTTCTACAGGACAGCAGCTTGTGACCGCCAGCTTGGGAGACCAATCGCACAGCATTCCCCCCAATGTTCCTCTTTCCCTACATCTCTCTCTCTCGCTCTGTCTCTGTGGAACCAGAGGTTTGTTCATGAACCCACATTTATCAACATTTATTTTGTCATTTGGAACCATGTTGAGTATAATGCAGGTACCTCTCCTAGTAAGTGCATGTTCCCCAGGCCAGCACTCCTTCTGAGACACACAGCAGGAAGTATTTTAACTTTTCTCCTGTAGTTCCTGCTGTTGGTCTGCTGGGGGTGCTGTTGTTGACATTTTCGTTGTTTCTTCAGGCTGCGATACAGTGCTAGGTAGCATTGCTACCTTGTAGTCCAGAGCAATGTACCTTGTGTTCTTCAAAGCCGCAGGTCTGAGTCTGGACCTTATTAGATTTTTCCTTTTGTTTAATTGTATTGCCTCTTTCATTTCATTGTCACCAACTCCCTCGACCCCAGCCCTCCCCATGTGTACTGAGGTATCTGTCACAACTAACCTCCGTTGTCCTGTGGATGGAGTAGTAGACCGGGGGTTTCCCAACCTTTTCCATGCCAAGGACCCCTGTAATAGCCATAGCCTCTGGCTGTGCCCAGTGCCACCCTAATGGGAAATGTCTTTTTTTTTAAGGAAAGACAATGGCCGATATACAAACTCACAACGCACTGAAAATACACATGGAGCCAAATCACAGGGAGGAGTTTCACCAGGAGAGAGTACATGTTCTTGTTTTCGTCACTACCAACCCCCCACCCCCCCACATCAGAACCTGAAGTGAGGGGTTGATGTCTTGCACAACGAGGCCTAAAAACTACAACCGGGTCGCAACACACTCGGGTCACAACCTTTATGTTAAGGATGGAGAACAATAAAATGTACCGCCTTTTTCGGAGTCCCTGAAGAGAGATGATCAGATGAAGCCCCTCAGACACAAGCAGTGGTGTGGGAGGCTGAGTTCTAGTAGCAGCAGTTTCCTGAGTTCAATATAATTGAACCACGACATGACTCTACCAGAGTTTTACGTTTTATCTTCTACATGCCATGGTGGAAGCTTTAGGCTGTCTGAAAATGTTGGTGCATTTTTCGTGTTCTCTGTCCTTCAATAAACGTTGGGCGTCACAAGCTAGAAGCGATCCTTGTGTGTTTCACCGTTGGCCGGCACCTCACAGCTTATACCGTGAAACCACTGGTTGCAACGTGGATGCCAGTGGATGAGATTGACTCACAGTGTGAGCTGGTCGCAGGCTGTGACTTCACTATCTTCTCCTCACAGTTCTTCCTCCTCGTGTGTTAAAGGAGAGAGAGCAGAGAATATTTTAGCAAAAAATATATATTTTTTTGTCTGGTTTTTGAAGTGCTTTTAGGTGCATTTGATTTAACTACCTGAGTCCCCACCACAACAACCCCCTAAACCAGGTTATTAAGATGCATCTCTTGTCTTTTCAATTGCTCAAATACTTGAAATGTGGTCTGTTTTTCTGGACTCATTGTAGCTTTATGTTTTTAATAATGTTTTATTTTCATGGAGGTTTTTGACTGCTCTTGCTTGGCGCCTCAAAGTGCTTATTATTCCCTCCCTCCAGGACAGGAGGACGCCAGGTTAAGAAAACTCAAGAGCTCCCAGTTCAGTTACAATGGATGCAAGAACAGTGGCCACTAAGGAAGAGTGGGCAGTGGGCACCTTGATCTAATATTGATTATTTAGTCCAAAATGTTGTTGTTTTCTATACGGTATATAGTCTGAAGTCAAGTATAGGCTACATTTGAATATGCACGGTACATCATTATAAGACCAGCATTTATCTTTCAACTTTGTCTTTACTTGACTGATTTACTTATGCCCAAAATGATTGGATTGGACCGGTTCAAGCATGTTCTAATCATATATACTTTAAATTACTTGAGACCATTTTCCAAATATTTTCTTTTTTAACACTTTTGGGGAAAATAGACAATTGACAATGGATGTGCCCTCTTTTCCTCGGTGCCACTCTTCCTGTTACCGTTACAATGCAGTACGGGGATCAGTGATCTGATATTTATCTGTTACCGTTACAATGCAGTACGGGGATCAGTGATCTGATATTTATCTGTTACTGTGCAATGAAGCCGCTGTTCTCTGGTTACTGTTAGGTTCCTCGGTTCCTAAAATGTTAAACATGAAAAGGTCAGGAAAGTACAATATTGATTATTATTATTGATAGAAAGCAGGGTCATGGTGCCATATTTTCATCTTTTACTTTATTAACTTGCCTTTCATTTTATCAGATATTTGAAATGTGAGTGAGTAGGACCTAAACATCCAACCAAGACATTCCAAACGAATGTGTACACACACACACACACACACACACACACACACACACAGAGTCTTGGTTGGACCTGAGATGTGGTTGATTTTTTTCCTTTTTACTTTATCGTGCACGCACATGTTAACCACACCAACGCACATTCTTCTCATACAGAATAAATCTGCATGAAAATATACATTTCAATTGCAATCATTTTAACAGGCTGACATGATCTTTTCACCATCGGTGAATTGGCTAAATTAGAATCTAATAAAGATTTAGTCAGACTTCACATTGATTTGGTTCTACCAGTTCTTGCATAGGATGTTGTCTCAATCAATTCCCTTAAGAGAGATCTATACATATTTGCACACTGGCAGATCCCCATGGTATCACGACACAATATGTTGAGGTGGTAGATCTGCGATTTTTGGTGTGTGACACAGTGTACAGACACAACCAAGTATAGCTCAGGCTTTATTCTCTTGTGATGTCAGTTATCTTTGCGATCTATAAAGCAGCTGTGTGGTTTGTTCCGGTTACTTTCTGTCGCTCATTGTAGCTGTCCAGCGCCTTTCGTTTGTGCTTTTGAGACTAACCACTTGTGTTGTCTGTGTGTTGGTTTTGTCTGACTGACAGTTCTGTCAAGCTCAATGTATACTCGGTCACACGACAGGACTGATCTACAAGCTATCAACATGTTGCTAGCATGTACTGTAGGTCTGTTATTGTTGGTAAGCAACACCGTCTTGTGATGGAGTATAAATTAATCGTTACTCTGTACACAGTTTGTTACTGAGGTCAGTTCCTCTTCCACACTCCCAAGTTCCAACTGTGGAAGAGAAACTGTATTTTTAGCTGGATTAACTGGTCTTATTGATATGACCATGATTCTACTCTGTAAAGCGGTACACATACTCCAGTTTTTAGATGATGATAACCTAAATACAGAGAGATGTTGAGTTAGTGGTGAGTCGCTTATCACTGCAGTGTGACGTCTTGTAGTTTTCCCTGACAACACGGTGGTCCTGAAAGTGGAGTATGCGTCCGCCTTAACTCTTATCAGAACATCTCTATGCATGGGCCCCCTGTTTAATGAAAACTGGATGGTTCTGTTTGAATCTAGACTGAGCAACATGCAACCAGAGTTGTGTATGCAAAGTTCTGAATATTAACCATGAAAACCCAGCAAAGGTTGACCACCAAAAACAGGCAGTACGTTGTTTACATATCTTTTCTGTCCTGGATAACAATGTTACTTACAATAATTCATGATTACTTCGTAGTGTGTTGTAATAACAGCCTGTCTGGGTGGCTGTGAACAGGATAGATCTTTTTTCTTTTTTACCTGATGTTTTAAATATAAATATTAAAGTATGGACTGTTTAGTGTAACTGTGTAAACAGTTATTGGTCTGACATCACAGAGATTAACATGATCTGATGATACAAATTTGGGTTTTGCAGTGGAATGACCATTTATCCAAAATATTTGTTATACACTATTCATTGTAGACATATCTGCATGTTGAGTGTCATCATGCGTTATTTTACCAAACAAACATTTCATTCAATTCCATGAGTATTGTAACATCGTGTTAACTTATCACCTCTTCCGTGAAAGATACCGATGTCAGAAATGGGAAAAACAGAGCTCTATTTTTGTAAACGATCCCCCCCGACCCTGTAGTTGTGAACGTGCACTAGTTCCAATCTGTGTTGTGTTTCGGTCAAACACATGTTGAGCTGTCCTGTCCCACACAATGCATCATGATATGCCACTAACCGCTTATGTGTGTGTGTGTGTACTGTGTGCGTGTTATCAAGGTCAGAGGTTGTGAACGGATTCAGGTTGCATCACAATAATGCCATAAATATGACTAGATGAACTATACTTCTGTACAACAGGAGTTTCACTGGTCAGACAGATGGTCTCGTTTGACAGATTGTATTGTTTGTCTAGGACAGTGGTTGTCTCTTTCGGACAGATAGACAGTGCTGCCTGTCTGTCTGTGAATGTCCTCCATGTTGCTGCCAATTTAAAAAAAAAGAAAAAAAAAAAAAGAAAGTGTTGTCTGTAAATATTTAATAATGTCCCCCATAACGTCACCATGGTAACATTATGGACAACACTGCACAGAAAAGACTGCGTAGGCCAACATGGCTGCCAGTTTGTGGGTGGTGGTGGTGGTGGTGGTGTCTGTTCTTTGACTCTGAACCTGCTCTTGTACTTCACAACTCAACTGGTTTAGAGAGATCACAGCGTTTCTTTTTAAATGCAGCACGTTGCTAAGGGGTTATCGGATTCGCTACCACAGAATTCACTTATATATATATGCAGTTAAAATGATGCTGATTTCCAAATGGACTGGTCCGGGGTCCGCCTGTCGGACCCTATGCAGTGTACATGATGCATAAACATTTGCTGATTGCTGCACTTTATTCATTTCAATGAAACGTGTGCCTCCAAATGATTCATGTTTAAAAAAAGAAGAAAAAAAAATACTTTTTTTTAAACTGATGGTGAATGATGTTTCCATGGGTGGTGCATTTGTAATTGCTTTTTCTTTTATGTTTATTAAAATTGTAATTTTGAATAATCTTAACAATGATATTAATAAAGAGAAATGTATGTAAATGTTATGCTTGAATTTTTTCTTATTTCCTTTTTTACATTGATTAATATTTTATAATTGTAGATGTAGAACATAGGTTTAAGACTAAGATTCATAATATTTAGGTTTATGATGACTATGGTTTATATACATTTTTGTTTATACATTCAAAAATTTACATACCGTAATTGAATGCCACCATTTTTCTACTGCAAGGATGAATGGATGACATCTTAAATTCTGATGATGGGTTCAATGTTTTTTTTGTAAGTGTATCGTAACATGTGCTGCAGTGCTGTAGTATTAGCAATGTTAACCATATTTCATTGCGGTCTGCATAAGTTATTTAGGGGAGCCTGGGTTGGGGAAAATAAAAAAGAACAAAAAAAACAAAGGTGACCACCACTGCCATTCCTGAACAGAGGTGATTGTTGAGACTGACCGACTTGAATGTGCTGCTCTGGGCCCCAGGTAGTAGGTACTGGCCTGATTTACTTATAAAAATGCACCTCATTTTTGTCTATGTGAGACTTTTTGAGTGGAGCAACCACTCCAAGGAACAGCAATATCCGTCCCTCTGTCCGTCGGTCTGTCCCTATGTTTAGGGTACCAACAGGGGGCGCTGCTGTACCACTCACTTCAGAAAAGTCTGATTTTTGGTTATTATTCTGCCCCTAACCTTTGAGGCCCTGCCCTGGCTGCCCCCAAAAGGCCTGTTCAAGGGGATACAGCTCGGATCTGCACCGAAAATAGTTTGATAGGTTAACACAGCTGATGGTAAATAATGATATTAATTTTGTGGGATCACTCAAATCAATTTGTTTTCTGTGTGCCACTGCCAGCATGAAGTCAACTGTACAGGAGCTTCCATGAGTGGCACACTACAGAGCAACACCAGCAATGGATGTCAAATGGACCCCAAATGGACCTGTTCAGAGTTTGGTTCCAAACTCTGAACCAAATGGAACTTTGTTCTCTGGTTCTAAACTATCATTTAGCTGGGGAACTCCCTCAAGGTCCAGGACCCCTGGGGGTCCCCGGCCGGGCCCAACCTTCTCCCGCCCTCTAAAGGTAGACCTTTGTACTGCACGTGTTGTGCAGCTATTCTACACGCTGTGCGCCTTGTGGCCACACGGGGGCGTTGTTGTATACAGTGTTTAGCGTAAGCAGGGTCCAAAGTTCCAGACTAGAGAAAGGGACGCAGTCTTCTCTTCTTCAGCTCTAGTCTGTCATTTCATTTGTAGAAGTGATTCCCTCTGCCATGGTTTGCTCTCCTGATATATGCACTTTCACCAAAGTTTGGATGGGTACTACACGTCTTCAGGTAGGTCTACGACTTTCTTCTAATACGTTTTTTATTAAGTGATAACTCTATACAGTGCTTTTGGAAATCTGTAATGTTTTTCTGTTTGAATGTGTTTACAGATGTCGGTGCGGTGGAATCATCTATGAAGAGGAGTTGTTCGGCTGTAGGGCGATATGCAGTAACAACTGAACTGTCTGGGTCATTCTTCCACTTTTCACATTTTGTTCGTACGCTTTCTTTCGTCGGTGTTTAATAATACCTCGATTCGTTTGGTGTTGTAACTAACAGTGCAACAGACAGACAAGTGATGGCTTTTTTCGTGAAAAAGAAGAAGTTTAAGTTCCAGACACATTTGACTCTGGAGGAGCTCACCGCAGTGCCTTTCGTCAACGGAGTTCTGTTCTGCAAGATGAGGCTGTTGGACGGAGACTTTGTTGCAACTTCTTCGAGGTAAAAAACAACAACAAAAAAACATCACGAATTGCATTACAATACTGCAGTGGACCACCGCAGTCAATTTGGAGGTCCTTGACATGCACTTTCCATGTCAAGGACCTCCAAATCCCCAAACCTTTTTTCATAATTGACACGTATCAGCCCGCGGACCCCCCCTTTGAAATTGAAAAGAATCAAGATATGCCAGGGACCCCCATAAGAGAAGCAGAGATTCTCAATCCGTTAGGACACCCAGTTTTACATGCAATAGCTAGGCTACGGACCCCCACTTTTCTATCTCTGGGACTAGGACTCCCAATTTATATTGTATAAAATCAATGTAAATTTAACTCAGACACTCTCAGAGTTACAGACTCATAAGGGTCCTTTTGGTTCCTGACTAACATTTAGTTGGAGACCCCCTGGAACTCCCTCAAGGACCCCTATATTTTTGGAAGCACTGCATTACAATGCTGCATTATGTTACAAATTACAATAACCTCACCAGATGTTTGCTTGTATTCTGTTTGATAGTCTGTCTGATACATGCATCAATCATTAGGCCTACAGACAAGACATTATTCTGATTTAGTATAGATGAGTAAAATTACTTCGTCAAAATTAATTTGATTTAATTGCATTGTGTGGTGAAGTGGCCTTATGACTCTTTAGTGTTGGCAGGACTTTACACAGAGTTTAGGGTTTTAGAATTTAGACAATATGCCATATGCAACCTCCTTCGATATCATATCACAACATTCAAAATCTAGTATTAATCTGCTCTTTACTCCACTAGACGGAATTGGTAACTACAGTACAATGCAGCTATACTGTTATGTTATTTGTACGTCTCTAAATGTTATGATGAATTGAACATGGTGGAACCTATTGTAAACAATAGTCGTCCACAGTTAACAGTTTTGTGTTGATTTCTGCTTGAAATGTACTGTAATTCTCCAATCTGTTAATAAATACTCCAATCAATCAATCTTGCTGAAACACATACTGATTGTTATTTGGATTGGATAGATAAGTGAACAGGTCACAAGGATGGCAGAGATGGCCTGAAGTCTTCAGCTGTTTACTGTTTACTGTGGCCTATAGCTTCCCATGCACGTCCCATACACCTATTTCTCTTCCTATAACTTCAACACAAGGCGCTTTTGTCCCCTTTCTGTTGATCGCGAGGGTAGATTGTGATGGAGTGAGTGATTTGTGTGCAAAACAATGCTATTTTGGTCACACCAGAAGAAGACACTCCAGGATCTGTCATGGCTTGTTTGCACATGTGCGTTGGCTGGCCTGGGGAGTCAGGTTCATGATGATGAGGCATGATCACTTGACTGGCATGGGAGCAACTGTCAGTGTCTCATCGTGTTTCGGGACACTTCTGCACAAAATGCTGTGTGTGGTGGCATTGCCTCTCCCTCCTCCTGCACAGTACCTTTACAGTTTATCTGTAGACTAGAGAGTTGTATGGGGCCGCCCCTTAGCTGAGTGGGCGGCCTGGGGAGCCAGAGCCCCTGGTTGTCCCATGTACGATTCCATGCCGCTCACTGCTCCTAGTTGTTAGGATGGGTATACATAATATGACGTATGTATTATGTACATAATGTGACCAAAAATGCCCCAAAGAAGCTATTCCATTCTACTCTATCCTTCTCTCGTGACTCTGACACAGCCAGACATGCACCCCGGCCTATATTAGGCAAACCTCAAATTGTGAAGCAATCTGGGATGGTGTCTTGTTGTAGGCCAGGTTAGGTACTTGGCACTTAACTGCCAATGAATCATTGTCACCACCTTCTTCCAGAGGGAAGTGTCAGACTGGTTGCAAAGAGGAGGTCACGTAGTGATCTTGTATTCTTTGCAAGAAAAAGTGTGTGTGTGTGTGTGTGTGTGTGTGTGTGTGTGTGTGTGTGTGTGTGTGTGTGTGTGTGTGTGTGTGTGTGTGTGTGTGTGTGTGTGTGT
>OOFJ01017534.1:0-16120 GCA_900323375.1 Benthosema glaciale | reverse complement strand
CACGTGTGCACACACACACCCACACCCACCCCCACACACACACACACACACACACACACACACACACACACACGTGTGTTCTCTTTCTCTCTCTCTCTCTCTCTCTCTCTGAATTTTGCCGCACATTCTCTGGAGCTCATTAAAGAAGATGAAGACAACAACAGCACGTGATGGGTTGAAGAGGCAGCATGGAGGTGCTGTGAACAGGACAGCATGTACTGGCCACTTCCTCTGAGCCAAACAAACCCAACACTGTTCTAAGTTAGGGCCCGAAACAGGAGTTTATACCATTTGTAATGAACGAACACGTCTCTATTTTGGGTCATAACATGCGAACATTCGGCAAGAATAGGCGAATACCGCCGAACATACGTTGGAAATACATGTAGCAGATCTACTTAAGCTCAGAAAGGGACACAATTTGACATAGGTTTAAGTGGTTAATTGGGTTTAATGGGGAATTTTCTGCCAATGCATGTATGCGGTACGGTTGTGTAAAAGTGACCAAAATGAGAGAGGAATCATATTTTCGGTTTGGTTGTTGGGATTGTTGCATTTTTACAAGATTCCTTGCCTAGAAAGTTATCTGGAGCCCAAGTGGTCACTCGCAGTATCTTTCTTGTCCCTTAAGGCGGGTCCATACTCCCGACGTCGGAAACAAAGTTCAAACAAAATAATAACTATTAATTAACTACTAAATTACGTCATTCAGAACTTCAGATGGGTCTCTCATAACCTTTTTCGTATCTTCCAGCCAAAAAAAGACTTCGGCTGGGTCATTTTTAAAGATGGATTTGGAAAGAAAATATGTCATAAAGCTCTGAGGTCCACAGTGCCAATGAAAATTAAAAAGTAATGTGTTTTTTGTTTTCTGAGTTTTTATGTTAGATCGCTAACCTATGAGTTCAACCTTTCCTGTATATGGAACCAGGAAATCACGTGATTGCTAAAAATCCACTTCCATCCACTTCCACTCTAAAGTATTTTCTCTGACACAGGCCACCTGCAAACAACGCCTTGCTTTTTTTAGGCCATGCCATTGCCAACTTCCAAGTCTTCCTAATGTTGATGAGCCCACTCGCTCTGAACAGAAAACAAACTCAGTCACCTCTTGCTATCATTCATCCTCTGTCTAGTGTCTAGCCAGGGAGGGAGATGCTTGAAGAGTCATTACATGTCTGACTATCTCCCCAGTTCTCTGAAGTGTGTGTCTTTCTGGCAGTGGGCTGGCTCGTGTAGACTGGGGGTTAAGTGAGCCAGCAAATGGCTTGGCCTGTTATGGCGTGCATTCTGTATAAAGGGCACAGCCCTGGAGTCTGTTTGAAATAGTATACAGTAGTACTAATACCCCATAGCAGAACAGCTACCAGTGAATTCAAGCTTGATAAACACACTCATCACACAAAAAATAAACAGAAAAAACAAAAACAAGGCAGAATCAGATACAAACTAATTCACAGTCTCCCAGTCTCACATATGCCATATTTTTGCCATACATACATGCAAACGCACGCAACCACACAAACACATGTACACACAGGTGTACGCAAGTGCGTGCACGGACGCACGCACGCACGCACAATGACGCATTGAGTGACGCATGGACATTCTTCATAGGTTAATGTCTGAATTTAAGCTCTGCAGAGACGGTGAGATGCAGTGTCAGACACAGGTCTTTAGCCCCTGTTTTCATGGGCTGACCTCTTTGGTACGGTTAGACTGGAGGAAAACATACTAGTAGATATCAACCGAGTTTGGCTCCGTGAGTCCGTGCGAGACATTGCACTGCATGCCACATCTAGCATAATCATATTTGTAACCATAACAAAGATAGGAGGAGGTAAATCAAACACAGCCTCTCTCGGAGTAGTTAGACTTCTGCTCAATGAAAAAGCAAATTGGAGTTTCCTTTCATCACGTGAGAGCTTTTTGGCATTAACAAACAAGCATTCGTTCTCCCATGGAATCAAAGCCAGGCTCGGTCCAAATTGGATGACCTCTCCGAATCCCTCTTCTATGAGAAAACAAAGGACCTTTCTATATAAGGCGCTCTGAAACCCACAAAAGTGTGAACAAATACAGAACAAGATTCGGTCACTCCAAGTTTCTGACCTCGAAAGAACAACTGTTCTTTTACACAATGTGAGTGTGTTATCACGGTGCAGGCCAGAAGACGAGCCTTCATCTGTCAGCTGTCAAAGTGAATGCAATGAGATAATAAGTAGGCTAGAGAGAGAAAAATGGCAGAGGCTTGAGATGCACATGAGCAGGTATGCCAGGCATGTGTCCATGCAGGCCAGCATAAAGACTGAAACACAGCCTATTGTTGACCATCAAAAGACCCTGTGTCAGAGGATTCTGGTGGACTCATTTATATTGATTGCAATGTGTGGCTGCAAATTAACTGTCAGTTGGCCTCATCAAGCTCGCCAGCACTTTGCAGTAAACACTAAACAGTAGGCTCTCCTCTCAATAAAACTGGTAATTCATTTAATAAGATGCTAATGAATCCCCTTGTACTAAGTTGCTCAAATAGACCACAGAGCCCATTCAACAAATGCCTCTGGTTCAGAAGGGTTCATATCTAGGAGTACAGTCATAAACGTTTGTTTACCATGTTGCTGAGCAGAACAGTGTGGCTCGTAAAACAGGCATGATGGCTTATTGGCTGCATACATAGCCATCTAAGAATTGTGAAACCCAACCCCCCGACAAAACTACTGATAGTGATAAGGCATTAGGGAATCAGGCCAAAACATTCCTTAAAGTTATCTAGATCTTTGGCAGTTCCTGCAAAAGAGAACATTATTCATACTCATACAGGATCATAAAGATTTACACAATCTATGCTAACCGGTTTATAATTAGCGCTACGTGCCTCATCATCAATTTCGATGCAATTTAACAGCCAGATGCACAGGAGGGTGATGGAAAACGTCAGCCGCAGAGAGATGTATGCAAAAAGCACTTTCACCACCAACGTCATCACGTCTCAAGTTCACCTTCAGGACATTGGCGTAATCACAAAGTGCAGCCAAGTAGTCATTTCAATGAAATTGAGCGCGCAATAACGGTTCTGATTCGATAAAGGCTGAACTTACCATCGCCACGAACATAATGAACGAGCCTTCAGACGAAGATAAGCGTTGTCATCTCTCGTAAGTTTGTTTGCAGAAGCGTAGTAGACGTAGTAGACCGAGAAACAATAGTAGAGTAGTACATGTTGTTTGAATCACTGCACTGGATCAGCGCATCGCTCCTCTCTTCCATCTGTGTGCGCTCCCCCAGCTGTGAGCGCCCTCCCCTTAGCAAACGTCTGCTATTGCTTACTGTAGCTATTGCCCCTTATAGTATAATGTATAGAATAAAGTTATTCAGTGCTGCTTAAGATTATTAAGATATATCATTAGTGGTTTCTGTTGTAAATTAATAGACTATGCTGTTTTCCTGCATAATTCTGCTTTGTTTTTGTGCCGCGTGTAGGCCTATAAATAATCACGTCAATGGAGCAGCTCTGCTCCACGACTGCACTTAATTAACAATTACCGGTATGCCCATGATATTAGTGTTAGCCAATTGAACTCTTGTTTACTTTAAACCCGTGTATCTGCGACAAAGCGAAGACTTGAACAAGTGCAGTAGGCCCAGAGGTGGACACAGTACTCGACTCCAGTACTTGAGTAAGAGTACAAATACAACCTTGAAAATGTACTCCATTACAAGTAAAAAGTACCTCAGTGAGACTTCAGTAGGCCTAAGTACTCGCTTTTAAATGTACTTAAGTACACTGAGTAAAAGTACATTTATTTTTTTATATATAATATAGTAAAAAAAAAACATTTAATTTATAGCACCGTGGAACTCTTTTTCAGAGAAGTAACTCTGAAATCACCTATACACTGCATGCACTTGATTGTAGAACACAGTACACTTATGTTTTACAAAAGCTGCGGAACCACATATAAAAACAGAAATGGGGTCACCAAAAAGACAGATAGTTTTTTATTAAACAAAAAACACCCCCCTCACAGAGGAGCCACTGGATTATTTAACAAACTAGGTTCCAGAAACAGGAGATATTCAAATTTTCCCCTTCACAAGATTAGTATCGGCCGATTGGTCCCCAAAAACCTGATCAGAGCACTTCTAAAAAAAAAATAAATAAAAAAAAATACATCTCTGCTTTCAAGTACTCATGCATACAGCATAGTACAGTACCAATACTTTTGACCACAACAAACTGACTGTATGTGTGTGTGTGTGTGTGCCCGTGCCTGTCTGAGGGTGTCTGCCTCAGAGTGTGTGTGCGCGTGCCTGTCTGTCTGTCTGTCTCTGTGGGTGTCTGTCTCTCTCTGTGGGTGTGCATGCCTGTCTGTCTGTGGGTGTCTGTCTCTGTCTGTGTGTATGTGTGTCCAACTGTTTCTGTGAAAGGACATCACAACAGGGGAAATATAGTGAGACTGGATGTACTGTCTGTCAAATTTGATTTGAACCACAAATGTTACCACTACCACTGTATTATTTAACAAACTAGGTTCCAGAAACGGGAACACTATTGACAACATTTTGGAGATATTCAAATTTTCCCCTTTTCCCCTTCACAAGATTAGTACAACACAAAAGAGAGTGCGACTATCCGCATTATATGGGCAACTTTGCGCGCCTTCATGACGCATTTCAGGAATTATGGAATTATGATTGATTGATTGATTGATTGATTGATTGATTGAAAACTACCAAAAATCTTCACAGATTTTTCACAGATCGGCCTCTAAATATCCAAATTAAACATTTATTTTACAGTGAAATGTGCTTTTACCCATAGATATATAATTAAAAAAAAGTAGATGCCTCATTGGCCACTGCAGTTCATTGGAGCGACATGTCTCCATTGAAGGCAGGAAGTGAAGCAAGTGCTTGCTGAAGGCACGCTGCGTTGCTGCCCAAGTGATGTCACTCATGCGACTTCTCCATGTCTCTTGCTGCCACTAAAGTGACTACTGGCCAATCGCGGCGCAACATTTCCTGGACTTCTGTGACGCACACTTCAAATGGAGCAATAAGTCTACATCATCAATCTGAGGAAGACCTGGGAGAAGCTGCTGTTGGCTGCCAGGGCCATTGATCTCCTCAAGAAACACTGGACAGAGATCAGTGCTGAAGTTTGCCTCTGCTACCGGTGCCAGCACCTTCCAAGGTCGTTTCACCCCTGGAACCTTCACTTACGCTATGCTTCGCAAGGAATCTTGGGGAAAATGGTGCATTAAATTTTGACACGTGCCCCAGAGCTGGAAAGAGGCAGCTATCTACCTCTTTTATCACCTGGGTTTAACTCAGTAGCGTATGCAGGAATTACAAGTTGGCCAGGCATCGATACGTTAATAAAGACAATATTATTTTTTTAAAACACTGTTTTCACGTCGTTTTTTTCCTCCCTCTGTTTTTTGTCACAATCTTGGTTGCTATTTAGATTATAGGATACTTATATTTTATTATATAATGGCGATTATCAATGATCCATCATCCAATAAACCAGTAAACAAATATAATGTATACATTTGTATAAAATAAATAAGAGAATATGCAAGTATATTCAATGTATAAAGCACAGTATGCATGCAGTAACAGCAGCATTACAGATAAGGCAAATATGACGCCAGCACAAATTAGTGACTCTTTGACACAGAAAAATCAAATATTGTTCACTATCCACAGCAAAATCAAACGATTCACAGCCAAACTGTCTCTCCTTGAACACAAATGCGTTGTATTTGGATGTCTATGGGAGGGCTGCACCACGTATGGACACACCTGTGAATTGGCGAGGTGTGACATATGCAACATATGCTGTCCCATTCTTCTAAGTTTGGCGATTTTTTTCTCTTTCTTATTTACAAGTAAAACGCACAAACGCGGTAAGCGACCGCAGAGTATTTGAAGTCAGTCAAAATAATGTATTTTCCCTTTGGTTGCGAACGCAGTGAGCCCTAACTGTGGACCAGGCAGAACATCTCTGCGCCCTCTGGTGGTGGGTGGTGTCAGTGCAGCGTGACACACAGACATGTGGCTTCCATAGGGCCCACTGCGTTCGCAAACACTGTTTTCTGCCTGTCCTCACCTTATTGTGAATACAACTCTGGTTTAACAGTTTGACTCCCATTCGCGAGTTGACCGAGTTACTTGATTGTAGAACACTTTCCCTGCGATTAACGAGTTGCCCGAGATATGTTTTCATTGTTTAATCCACGTTTTGAATCCATTTAAAGTCATATGGGTGATCTACTAGACAGAAATGGATATGAGGCGTGTGTTGATGACATCATCACTTCTTCTGGGAAAATTAGTTCAATGCAAGTGGACGTAGGTTTTCACTGGGGTCCAGCGGCCATGAAAGTTTGTAGTTCTTTCGGATTGCGACTGTGGATTATGTTTATGTTTGACAACAAGCCATGGAACTATTTTCATGGGGAATATCATGCATCAAAGGCGCAAATACTTTGGCATATGCTCCAAAGGTAATCAATCAATCCAGGCAGCCTCTGTAGGATGGAATTATATTCATGTAAATCAGTTAACTGTTAACTACAGACATGTGGCTTCAACTTGAGGTGCACTCGGCTACCACACAGGGTTAATAAGTGAATATCACTTACAGAACCTTTAAACGTAGTGACTATTCATTCCTGAAAAAGGTTATAGTCTATACATGATTAAATGAGACCATTCTCGTTGATCATCGGACGCA
This sequence comes from Benthosema glaciale, assembly GCA_900323375.1. NCBI lineage: Eukaryota > Metazoa > Chordata > Actinopteri > Myctophiformes > Myctophidae > Benthosema > Benthosema glaciale. Next base: position 9,375 of record OOFJ01017534.1, on the reverse strand, counting down.
CACCATTGAGCACTATCAATTCAAAGACCTTCTGTCCTTTCACAATGCTAGCTGTCGTTTTTTCATTCACCATTGGTATGATGAGGACATATCTATGGTTGAACAAATGTACAAATAAATCCTGGGAAACAGGTCAAGGGGAAATGGGGAGAGAGAGGATGACAAGTTAGACACATTGACAGTAGTGTAGAGACCCCAGGAAAGTCATTATAAGAGCTTTCCCTTTTTTATTGAGTGACCTAGAGCATTTAAATACATTTCTAGAGTGTGGTTTCTGGAGCATAAACACCAAAAAAAACAAGACCCAGCTCCTCCTTTCAATATAAAGTTGCATTTAACAAGCAAGCCTTGGAGCTCAGCTTGCCTTTTTCTGGCTCATGGGTTGTTGTCCCGAGTCAACCCCAACTATACAACATCACATGCAGCCATCATTCTAGTGATGCAAATCACATTATCGCTCTTTAACAGGAAACACTCACAGTCAAAGACTGGAGCTCTATTCTAAGGGGAACCCATTACCTTGCACACTAGTCCAAGGACCTCCAAAAGATTCTTCATGTCGTCAAAGACATAAAACTAATCCTGCGAAAATGTGCACGCATACTGTCAACTGTGACCCCAGCGCTTTAGCCTGCTGGCCAAAGGCAAGCGCATCCTGACTCAAGGGAGTTTTTCTTTCCAAAGATTACCAATTTGCTGATTTATGATCCTGGAGAGAATTTGTGTTTGGACATTTCTAAAAACACATTTTTATAATTACAGAAAATATGCACAAAATAGATCCCATGGCAACCCTAACCTTTGAGCATTGTAAAAAGTCCCAGAGCAAACCATCCAGTCACGTATGTTAACAACAGACAGGCAGGCAGGCAGACATGAGCAGAGCAGTGGGTTGGTCATCCGTGGCCGTGGTGGATGCGAGCATGCAGGCCGACGGTTACTACAGGGGAACACAAAGCTGCTGAGAGATTCACTCTCCCCCTCTATCTGGTCTCTGTCCATCACTCCACTCCTCCACCCCAACATATGCATTCTTCTTCCAAACAATCTCATCTCAACATCTATCATTATTCATTCTGTTTTCAACAGGCTATGTGAGGCGGTCTGCCAGAGTGCCAGTTGCTATGGCAACCAGCCCAGATCCTGGACAGCGCCCAGGGTAGTAAAAGTGAAGAGACAGAGCCATTACAACCAGGGGCTGTTTCCTTCACTTTAAGAGGAGATAAGTCGAAGAGTCCAAGATTTAACACAGGGGTCTGTATGGGAGACAGAAGTTGTCCATATCAACAATATACGTTTAAGCTAGAGTGACAAAGTTTTACAGGGCAGGGATGTAGAATTTAATGCACTGACTGGCCAGTGATTCTCTACAAAATTCACAGACGGGTTGTACCATTTTACTATACTCTCAGAGTTGAATTAACTGTCAGGACTTGGCAATGCACCGTAAAATAAATTTGAAAGACGTTAACAGATTTGTTTATTTGGAGAGAGTAAATCAACACGCCTTTTTAGTTGCTGAAATCCTTATATCTCTGGTGTGGGAGAGGGAGGGAGCGAAAGGATACGAAGAGTGGGCGACAGAGAGGAAAAGAGTTGAGTGAGAGAGATGGGGAGAGGAGGCAGTACAAAGGAGCAACCGAGACAGAGAGCGAACCAAAGGAAGCAGCAGAGATCTTGTATGTTGTTTTTCGAGTTCAATTTGTCGACTGGTTCTTGCCGCCACTCCAAAATACACTATTACATCATTCTACGCGTGAGAAACTTTCCCAAACTAACAAAGAGCCCCAGAGAGTCTCATTTATCTCTCACTTGACTCTGAAGAGATTCATCATCACTCCTTCATTACTTAAAATAGACATTATCAAGCACTCTCCAGTCTTCCAGTTATTGAAGAAACATTAACACAATTGTGGTGTTGTGCTTGAACAGCACAGCAAAGTGCAGTGCAGTATTGAAATGCTGTTGAATGTTACACATACATGATCGATACATGTATGTATCGATCTGTGTTATGTACACATATGTAGTATGTACACATAATTATTAATAATAAATGAATAATTATGGTTACATAATCTTTTGTAAAACATTGTACTTTTTGCATCCTTCCATCCCATCCATTTGACATATTGCATCTGCGTGTCTATTCGGGTTCTGACAGATGTAGCAGTGAGAAGGGACATTTTATCCCAGGGTCCCGCAAATTAGCAGTTAAACAGCCTTGTTTACATACTACAATTGAAAATCATCAGTTGATGATGAAACTGAACACAACCCCAAATGATCTTACTTAAAGAGGAAGTACTGTGATTTCTTTCCCCCCTAAAACATGATCATCAGGTAGGCTACTATGATTATATAAAGATTTTATATATGCCTGGTTTTCAGGTGGGTGGTGATCCACCTGAACTGAAGCTGCATCCACAGCTGTTGTTGTATGATAAAGGGTAAGGGGAGGGGATGATATTGTGATGTCACTAATTCTGATGTATTTCGATTGGGCCTTTTGACTCAGAGGCTTTCAGCTTTCAGGAAGAAACCAAAAATACACAAGGAAGACATATTTCAATATTCTAACCACACCTTTCTGATAGTAATCATTGCTATAGTAGTCTGTGTTCAGTAACAGGGGTCAAACTGTACATTTTCAGGTCTGTGCACCATTTTCATCCAACCAGGAGAGAGAACTGATTTATCAGGTTTGGTTATTTAATTTATTTTGTGTGATGTACTGTAATTACAATTTTGACTGCTTTCTATCATGGGGCAACTGTGGCTCAGGAGGTAGAGCAGGTCATCCAACGATCCGTGGGTCGGCGGTTCGAATCCCGGCTCCTCCTGTCTATGTGTCAAAGTGTCCTTGGGCAAGACACTGAACCCCAAATTGCTCCCGATGTGCTGGTTGATGCATGGCATGGCTTATGCCGCAATCGGTGTATGAATGGGTGTAGTATGTAAAACACCTTGGTAAAGGCACAATATAAATGCGAATAAATGTAATTTTTTTCCTCAAATTTCACTGAGTTCTCTCTCCTGATGAAATCGCAATCCTGAATCCTGACCTGAAAATGTATTTTCTGTCTACTAAAATGCCCAAAAGACGAGTATGGCTGTTCCAGCTATATTAATATAGACATGTATTTTAACAAAACAATATCGCTTACACCCCCTTTAGGCTATTTCTAAACCATCTTCTCAAGAGTCTAGTTCGAGCAAATGAAAGAAGTTCTTGTCTTGAAGACTTTGAAGCCATTTCGCCGACCACTGTTTATGGCAAAGAGGAGGGAAATACATTAACCGAGCAAAACGAAAAACACACTTTTATGGGCACCACAAAATATTTTTATTCACATGAATGCATCTTTGACAGACACAGTGGGGGGGTAACAACGTAAGGGTTTTCCTTGTATTCTACAAGTAACATGTTCTGTCTACCACTGGCGTCATCTCATTCTATTTCAAGATCTTCTATCTCCAGTGAAAAACATTCCACAACAATTTCTGCAATTTACAATTATGTAAATGAAACAAACAGCAGCTATGTTGCTAAACCAATATGTAAAAAAGCTAATAAAGGCTGGAGTCATTGTCTGAGAGGACAAGCTCTGGAACTTGAGAGAGTAATAGGAAACCAGGCCTGGAATTGTCATTTTAGGGATAAATCCACTTGGCATTTGGTGTATTTTTGAGGGCCAAATGCTAAGGAAAAATAAAACAATGCATTTAAGTCCATGGAAGTAATTAACTTAAGTGTTAACCATGATTTATTTCTTATTACATACTGTATGAAATAAAATATAAATAAAAAGAAGTTTCACAAAATAAGCCAAACGGAGGGCCATGGCCTATATGGCATCCTTCAGCCAATTCTACTTGCTTTTGCAGTCCGACAACTAGAAAAAGTTTTATGTTGGATTTGTCTTTAACCCTTAGGGGTTTTCGGAGTTGCTAGCCAAACTAGCTTAATTCCTAATAGCGATACTCTTTTCCAAAGTTGATGTAAACAGGCATGTGTGCTGCTTGATGAGGTGGTGGGCTGATGTACTGCCTAAGCAGTGTCCTCTGTGAGTGGGGTTTAATTCCTCTGTGTATGCTGCCGTGGGCCAGACCATTCTGGTGATGGAAACAACAGAAGAACCACAGTTGATTCTAGAACATCCTGGTCTTTTCAAGTTCCCTGTGCGCATTTCCGCACTGTCGACAGCTGGTCAGCAATGAATGGAGTTAATTGCTGAGATTAACCAATACAATGAGGTGCCACCCCACTGGATTCGATCGTCATCCTCCGTGTTTGTTTACAAAAGAAGTCTCTGTAATTGTTAGCTTGCTGTCTGGACGTCGAAGTCTGTGATTCATTTGTGGGCCTCCGCTGCTTTGTACAGACTTTTCTTTTTTTGTGTGTGGATACTGCCAGTGTAGTATAGGACAGGTAAGACTGAGTTGAGGCCAGCAAGGCAATACCAGACCGGGGCTTTCAGGTGGCGACGGAGGTGACAATCTGGACGACCTCTCCATTCTCCCCATGGAGAGCTCCCTGAATGGCCTCCTTTACCTCCATGTCCCCCTGCAGGCCTGGATCCAACTCTGCATCCTGGGAGACATAAGACAAGCAAAGTAGATGATAAACTAAGTAGGGTCACCAACGTCATTTTCGCTATCATGCAATTCCAGACGGCAGATTCGTCGCACCATGGGAGCTGAACTACACCCGGAAGTTTGGTGGAATGCATTGGAGTCAATGAGAGCCCAGTGACCAGCTCATGAACAAACATTATTTCTGAATAACTTTTGTAAAGTAATCACTTCTGGCAAATAACAGAAGACATATAACACATTGTTGCCTGCTGTGTTGCTTTTAGATGTGTGCACTGTGTCATTTTATAGAGGTATCTAAAGAGCAAAACTACGCTTCTGAACGTGCCAACTATCGCGAGACTGCCCGCCGTTTCCTGTCTGGCAGCCAAATCTCGCGAGACCTCCGAGACAGAAACTATACGTGTTGCTGTTTAGATCCTCAAATAAAATCATGTACTGTACACGCTGTACAAATCGAAGAGCAAGTGATTAGAAAAAAAACTGTGATAAGTCTTCTTTTATATGCCTGAACCAATTATATGACAGGTCTCAATGGTTCATAAATAATGTTTATTATGAGCTGGTCCAGCTTGCTCCATTCACTGCCATGTATTCATGTAACTTCCGTTGTGAGATTTTTGCTCCCATGAAAGTGTCATGGCGCAGCACAGTCACGTGACCACGACTTTTCCTTCCTTTCCTTGAAGACAAGGATGAAGGAGAGGAGGGGAGGGGGAGAAGAGGATGAGGAGGAGGGGTGGGTGCAAAAGTACAGTGCCATGATTAGCGAGAGAGCCGGAACTAGACGCTCTATCTGTCATTTGTAACTATCACAAAGTCTTTCATCTCCCATAGAAAGGGAGGTATAGAGAGGGCAACGCCCCTTTAACCCATTAAGACCTGAGACCGGATTCTACAATCATTGTCTTCTAAATCCTGACAGTTTTCTGAGAAACCTGTTTCTATATCAGTGGTTCTCAAACTATTTCATGTACATGTTGTTCCAGGGACCTCCCACAAGCAAATATTTGAGTTAAAATCACACTCAGCGTGTGAACTGAGTGGTGCATTGGTGAAACAGCGCCCCCTGTTGATACGCTAAACATACGTCCGTGAGCTAAGCATACATACGTGAGCTAAACATAGGGAGGGAGGGAGGGACAGAGCCAGGCCTTAAAATGTTTGCTGGGAAAGAATATATATTCAAAGGTTTGCACACGTTTTTACGATTTTTCCAAAAATAGCAAAAGTTTAAAATAATGGTTGAAAGGGGTTAAAAGCTACCGTGGCACAGAGTTGCATTTCAGGTCTTAATGGCTTAACAGATGACTCAGTCCTGGGAGATGACCGTGGAGAGTGACTCACTCCTTCCTGCACGCGCATGCCAAAAGGTTCCCTCAAACACACCTGCATCTTTTAATCCTCCCTGTAGCCCAGCATGCTGTCACTCCACAACAGCCCAGCTGCACCGACACAAACACACACAATGCAACGATGCAAACAAGAAACGGACACTACGAAACTGCTGCTCGAAAAAGGAGAAAATATCTGACTTAGATGGTCTTGCATGTTGGTTTTTTTTTGGTCATGAATGTAAAAAGAGTCAAGTTAGCTGTTGAAAGTAAGGCCTCACAGACAGTATTGGCTTTCGCTCTTTTGTTATGGGAGCGCTGACGGACCATTGATCACTTGCCTCGGCTCTGCACTGCGTTTGGCAGAGGCCGTCTGCAGGCCATGCTGGCAACGCATGCGATGCCCGTGCCTAGTAACATGGTATCTCTCCGTGGCAGCCGGAGCCAGCCTCGGACATGAACCGAGCCTGAACCATGCATCGCCAAGTCCAAACTCTTTTTTTCATCAGCTACTGCCCCAACCAGGACAGCATCACAACTTGCGGAAATATTCTTGTGGAGTACGATCTCGTTCGTGTAATGGAAACTATTAAATAAATAGAATGTAAAAAAGAAAAATTGCAGGGAGATAAATAAATAAAAAGCCTAAGTAATTTTTCAAGGGCCCGTATAAATGCTCCCATATGTTTGGAAGCAGATGAGAGTGATTCGATTGATTCCACACTGTTCAGAAATGGGAAAGATCAGCCCTATCCTTCCTGTAACCTTTGAACTAGAAAGCGCTGATGACAACATCGCAGCGAGTGATCAAGCGATTCTAACACAATCTCTCCCAGGTAGACCTCATCAGTCTCATCTGTTCCATCTCAACTCTCCTGTAGGCCTATTCAATCCGGTGCTTTTATGCTACAGTACCTACGGGCGCCATCATGTTTCTCTGCATCTTGCCAACCTATTTCCTCAGTGTGTAAAACCTTTATTGCATTTGGAACCGAGCCTAATGACGTTGTGCTGTTGAAACCACAATTTAAAAAAGTGTTGTTCGATCAGAAGAGATCAAATTGTTTACAAGTGGTTTCATTCCCTCCTCCCACAGCAGCGTCCATATGAGCCGACTTTACTCCCAGAAACGGCACACTGATGATTGATCAGACCCCGCTGGACTTTGTTGATTTCTGTCAAGATAAATGTGTTCAATCAAACATTATGGAGGGAGAAACAGAGACCTAAAACCCGTTCAAACAAAGCAGCAGGGTAAACAAACAGGGTCTGATTGCTTGCGGCAATGAGCGAGATAGAACCCAACAGCAAGCCCATCAGGGGCTATGGCTTTATATATATGGCGCCATGGGGATTAATCAATATAGGATGTCTGCTCTCCACCCATGTTCTCAAGAGGAAGAAAGCCATTACCTAGACAACACTGTGGAAACAAAGGGACAACAAGAGCTTATACAGTAGACGGGCCAGCCTTAAGCAGGAGCTCCCCAAAACATGATGGGTGGCTGGTCAGTAGGGCCATTTGCTTGTCCTACATGGCCGCAGGGACAAGACTCGTGTATGATCATCAGTCACACTGAGAAACTGTGCAATGAGATCCACTTTGGTACAGGGCTGCCTTTTTTACGAACAGCCACAAATCATTTGAAGAGCCAAGTGGTTTTCACATCTTTTCTGTTTATACTAGCGCAGCAAGAAAAGAATGCCTTTGCTCTCTCTGGGAATAGAGGGTACCCAGCCGCACAGCATGCGACTTCAGAGGAAGGAAACATTATGGAAGAAATGTGACATGCAACAAAAGGCTGGTCAAAACAAAAGACGAAAGAACAAAGCAAAAGTTCTCCTCTTCGACTCTCCTGGCACTAACAAGCTGACCACTTGAAAGTACCCCGCTGTGCACCCTTCCTCTTTTGACACATGGCTCTCATTCAATAAACTGCACCATCAAGGGATTCGGAGCTAATCTAGTTATGATTCGTTTCAGAGCGCTTCTACCACTCTGTCCACATAATGTTAAATGAATGTTTACAGTAAACACCTACCGCAGTGACTGACTGGGATTTGATTTAAGTGAAAGCACGAAATAATGGCAAGTCCTGTTCCTGCAAGTAGTTTGGCAAAACGTCTGGCCTCAATTTCAACATGATGGTAATTATCAATGAAACGTTACAAAGAGCAGTCGGTATCATTACGAGTGTGGATAAACTAACGGCACTGCAGGCATGTGTCTGTGCTAATGACCCAAATTCTTTGGCTGCTTGTCCGAGCAAAACGATGGAGATTGTTATCTCCCGGTGATGAAATCCTTCCAATCTTATTAATAACAGGACTAGGGTGCTTTTAGGGTGATTTAAATTCAGTTGCGTGCTGGAGTCGCGCACCGAAAATAGTCGCTCTGTGACCCCTTGTGAGCTTGTCGATTGGCTATTTTCAGTGCTCAACATGGCGCGCAACCATGTATAAACCAGGCATTACATTTAGATTTGCTTAGTCCTGCCTCTTCAGACTTCACACAGAATTAATTAACATCAAATAATGCAAATACATACCATTACAATACCACCTAAACGTAGTTTAGATAAAAATAAAAAAAAAACAGACTTTAACAGCTTTAGGCTGTAGTTATATTTTATTTACATTTAACTTGTATAATTAGATACATTTGACAATTAAGCAATTTTCACAAAGAAAGGTGCTTATACAGTAGGTTGAGTACACCTAATGCAGTTAGTTAGAGTTCGGGAGTTTACCGTGTACAAGGGATACATTTTTGGCATCAGGTTCTAATCTCTGTAACATGGGTGTTTTTTTCAGTTACACTAATGAAACATAAAGTGACAGCTTATTAGCTGCCATCGTTTGGCTGTTATCATTTGGCTTAAGCGCTTCATTCCTCAGCAGGCCCCTCTGCCCCCTGCCCTGCCTGAGCTTGCACCATGTCCGCATTAGCCTTCGATTCTCTAATAATGGCATCAATGAGGGAATGATTAGGAATCTAGGGTACATAAAGCAAGAGAAGAGAGAGGGGAAGGCGGGGAGCTCAGCTATTTTATTATCGTTCGCTTAAAAAACAAAGCCATTGGTGTGATTGGTGATGATGATTAGTGCTAAGGCCTGTTTCACCTCAGCAACGGGAATGGTTTTTATGCTCAGGCCCTTGGAATGTTCCTCAATGGCAAACTATCTGCATGTGTTTGTCTGCGCACGTGTACATCGGAACCAGAGAGAGAGAGAGAGAGAACGTGTGTGTGTGTGTGTGTGTGTGTGTGTGCGTGCGTGTGGCATGTCTGTCTTACCTGTACAGCTGTGTGATCAGTGACGGGGGCTAATTGGACATATTGCACCTGGATGTCCGAGGGGAGGGAACCGCCTTCTACGGTTGTGCCTGACCCGTCAGCCGATGCCACGGCTATCAGCTGAGCGCCACGCAAAACCTGAGGGGGAG